>KN473550.1:1173-14249 GCA_000787095.1 Periophthalmodon schlosseri
CTCCGCACTTTTGGAGAGAACCGAACTAGCGGCTCCACGAAAAGGGTCTATAATTAATTAACTGTCTATCAAACCATTAGAGTTTACCCTTTTCTTAGCCGGAACAATTTATCCAAGACCCAAATTTCTCCTTCCGAAATCAAAATTTTACAATTCCTGAGTCCATTAAACAAACTTACCCCAAAAAAATGGCAAATTACCCAGACTCCAACAGCCAAATAGTATATAAAGCAGATCAAAGCATTGATTACAACTGCTTTAGGACATTAGAACGTGTCTCAAAGTAGCTGACAACTCAAGTAACTATAGATTTTATGTGTATTTCAGGACTTGGTTTGCTTGTAAAATGCGCTTTAAGGCCTCGTTAAACGCTTTCACGGCACTTTCCTCTGGTTTATAGCAAGAAACATCACACAGTTCATTCATAAAATAGAGGTGAGAAGCTGAACACAAGCACACGTTAGCATTTACATCCATTGTAAAGATAAAGAAACGTTAGCAAAGCCTATTTTAAAACCAAGCTAAACCGGTAGCATTCCACACAACGAAACATTAAAGGTTCATATCACACTATTCTCTGATCTATGTTCTAATGTTGTTTCCTCGTCACAAACAGACCTGGAGTTGTGTTTTGTTTCATTCACACATGTTTAACACACAAATCCTGCATATTTAGGCATTTATTAGTTCTTCTCTCAAACTGAAAACGCTCTGTTCCACCTTGTGATGTCATGTGGTAATACAGGAAGTGCTCCACGGTGGTTTTAAACTCCATAAACTCCATTCACTAGAATCATTTGGATAATTTTAGCCCTGGAGTTGCCAATCTCTACTAAACTAAAGGTAAAAGGAGCTGTTAACTTGAAAACTACCACTTCATGACATCACAAGGTGGAACAAAGCATGTTGAGCTTTGGAGATGTAGACGGACTAATAATAAAGTGTTACTCAAACATGTGTGAATGAAACAAAACACAACCCCAGATGTGTTTTTGAGGAGGAAACAACATTATAACATGACTTAAAGCTACAAGAGTCTGTTAGTGTAATATAGCACCTTTAAAGTAGAAATATATTTGAGGCGTTGACAGAAACTTAAATTAAAATACAATAAATTATCTTATAACTTAAAAATACACATTACATTTATAACCCAAAACTTCAGGCTACAAAGCAGACGTCTCAAACGACAAAACAACAAGTACGCGATTCATGCGAGCTCGCTGCCTCTGGGAAAGAAGAGGCTTTGAACATAAATTTGGCTTTTGAAATTTTTTACGATTTTCTAAGGCTATATTTTATATCATGTAGTTAGTAATGAATAGCCCAATTTATACAGTCAGTCACAAGATGTTTTTTGTTTTGTTTTTTTTCTTGATCGGATTGAACCAGTAAGTTCAGGGGTAAGATGAGGGCAGTGTTAGCATGTTGTTAGCTTATCGTTAGCTTACAAATTTTCAATATATCTTAACACAATCGTATGTTATTTATTTGCACAAAATTGGGTAGTTGGCTGTGGTTAGACTGAGCAGTTCAGAGAACATTTGTAATAATAAAAATAAAATAAAAAATAAAAAAAGTGAATAGGAACGTAACAGATCTCAGTAATTTGAATTCAGTGTTAAACTGTACACTATAACCCATATAGAAATAATATGATGGATTTTATTTATTTATTTATTTATTTATTTCACAATCATTGGCTTCCAGCTGTCATTCCCAACCTGCGGATCTGGACCCAAAAGATTCTCAAAAACGTTCTTAGAAAAAAACGTTCAAACTAAACTGTGTGAATTTTAATAAAGTGATGGGCATGTGTTAATTTCACTGTTATACGGCGCCATTTTGAGGACGGGTTACAATTCAAATGATACAATAATGGCAACGATCCTAACTTTCCGCCGTTCTGAAACCCATGGATATAGTAGTTTATCATCATTACTGCTGTATAACATCTTTATTAACAAGAAAAGAACTATGTTTCTCCTCATGTCAGGGTCGCAAACATATCCACAAGTAAAAAATCTTGTATCTTACACCATTACCTCTGCCTGTAAACACATACTTACTTGTGGACTACTCATACTCATCTCTTACTCGGTTCAAAGGCTCTTTCTCTCTCCATGTCTCTCCCACAAACCAAGAATTTTTTCATTGTATGTTTTCTTTACATCGCGCTGGTCAAGGTAAATCTTATCTCATCTTTCGCGTTCTTTCTCCTCCCGACAAATACCGCCCATTCTTCTCCAGCGCCAACAACACAAACGCGACCGTGACGGGGTCCCTATAGACAGCGCCCACGGGTCGCTCCGCCGCCCACGGGTCACTCGGGCCCTGCGGACGTGGGTATAAAACTCACCCCTTCCTCTTCTCTGTGAGGGTTCAGCTTATTGTAGATAGCCTCGATAACGCTGCGTCTAAAAAGGCACAAAGGGAAGAGGAACAAATTGCTTAGAAAGTCGCTCTGGTCTCCACATAAGGCTATTAACGGTGAGTAAATGTGTATCGATCGACTCCGGCTTCCGCTCTATATATACATCCAGAAATGAGAGTCTTTTTATGGGCCGTTAATGCGTTATGGTATTCTTAAAGCTACACTGCGGAACTTTCATAGCGGAGGGAAGGCCGTCTGCTTGTCGTCATGGAGATTGCATAGCTTTGCCTAGATTGTCATGCGTGTTTTCGAGATATTTTTGAGCATTAAAACACCAGTAATTAAATAAATGCGAGACAGATGTGTAGAAGTATAATGCCATATTCTGGAACATTCCGGGCAGAGCAATACCACCCGCTTGTCGTCATGGAGGTTGTTTTGCTTTGCCGAGAGCGTCAGCGTGGCATTAAACGTGTATCTCCATGGAGGTAAGCAGGGGGTGTGACCAGGCCAAGTTACTAGTCAGATCTGTGGAGAGGCGACCCCACTCACAATAAGATAAGATTTATAAATCAGACCTATTCTGTAAAATTAACTTTTCAGACTTTCAACCATGTTCTAGTCGTTTCTTCTCATTGAGCCTCTGAAGTTGCATTTGGAGTGATTCATGTTTGAGTAAATCTTTAATCTCTTATTTTCAAGACGTCATTTTGCTGATCTACCCCCGTTTACACCTCCACCAGGACACGCCCACTGTGAGGTACACGCCCACTGTGACACGCCCACTGTGACGTTTGCACTTCCTTCTCCAGTTTTATTTTCTTAATCGTTGATACTCGTAGGATTCAGCAGCGTCGCGTCGTCATTTTGCTACAAATGAAAAAAAACGTGCTGCTCTTTCTGACGCGGAAGTCAGCGGATTTGGTCAGCGGATTGTTTCTTTTATTAAGTGGTTTTAGATTAATATTGTGATTTAAAATGTGTAAATTGTAACATAACGATCCACAGTGTCACAGATTATCACTATAGAGACACAAAAGAACAACAAGGTAGATTTAAGATAATTTTGAGCAATAAAACACTAGAAAGTAAAGAAATGCAAAATGGATCAATAGAATCATAAAGCCATATTGTGAAACATTCCAGGCAGAGCAATGCCATCTCTATGGAGACAAGCAGGCAGTGGACGCTCCATCAGAAAAGTTCCATAGTGCACCTTTAATATTCACATTAATATTGAGGGAAATGAAAGTTTGATTTTAAAAGCACAATGACGCTCACAAATGTGTTTTCCTGTTTAAACTAATCAAGGCCAACGGCACAAGGTCAGGAATCAAAGTTCATTTTCATTTAATTTCATTTTCGTTTATTTTCTTCATTTCGAGCAGTTAAGTTAAAATAGTTGATCAAAAATGTTAGTTATTCAAGTGTTTAATTCTTTCTAGGAGTTTTGCATTTGACAACACTGGGAAAAAGCACTAAACTACAGGTAAACTATGGTGAAGCTAATTTTAAAACAACCTAAATCCATATAATTATTATTTCAGAAAAAAGGGATTTTTAAAAATAATTGTGAATATAATTTAGAAATGATTAAAAGAGACTAAATGTTGTTTTTTTCTGATAACTAGTACATAAGGTTATGTTGATTTTGAAATATAGCTGAAGTGTAGAAAACGTGAACGTGCCGCGTGCCTGTTCACCACTAGATGCCGCCAAAAACGCCACGCTGCACATTTTCTCATATTCCTCAGGTGGACCCTTAAATGACCCTGAAGCTTTAAAGATGTGCTGTGAGCGTCATTTCAAAAGATAAAAATCGTTGGCGTTTATTAAAATCCACAAAACCAGTGCCGTCAGTGGTTTCGCTGCCGGTCTGGACATATCCTTGTTTATGTTGCTCATATCTGATCGTTTGTGTCTCAGCCTCTGCCAAATCATAAGAGCTACAGGCTCAAACATGAACACAGGCCGTCTCTTAATATCTGAACCACGTCTATAAAAACAACTTAGGGAGAAATAACTGTGATGATTTAAGAATGGGAAGTCAACAGTAGTAGGTTAATTGGTAATCAGCTTCATTTTAGATCACAATATAAACGCAAGAACTACAAAATAAATAGTGATTTTTTTAAAAGCTAAAAACTAAAATTATTCATTTCAATCCATAATCTGCAAAATATCTGTCCATTTATGAAACATTAACCTGGTTTTGTAAAGTTGTTCACGGTAGAGCAGTGTTTTTCATAGATCCAGAGGAGACTACGGTTTTCACTTAATGATTAACTTTACTTAATTCATTTAATAATTTGATCTCAAACAGTCACTTCTTGCCATTATTAAGCAGTTCTTTTATATTATATTTATTAAAGTTTATGTTTATGATAATGTAATGAAAAACAACGTGTGATTTTGTGATGCTGTTGTATAATCCAGGGCCAGACTGTGGTTCATAAGAAATGTTAAATCTGCCCTGTTGTTCTTGTCTCTGTAGTTCTAATCTGTGACACTGTGGATCATTCTGTTATAATTTACACATTTTAAATCACAATATATCAAAATATATCTAAAACGACTTAAAAGAAACAAATCCGCTGACTTCCGCGTTAGAAAACTGCGGTGCCCAACGGGAGCCGACATTGCCGTAAACGTCATCACTACAAAGAGCCGCGTGCTGTCGGCGCCCCCTATGGACAGCTGCACATCACACTAGAGCAGCACGTTTTTTTCATTTGTACCAAAATGACGACGCGACGCTGCCGAATCCTACGAGTATCAACGATTAAGAAAATAAAACTGGAGAAGGAAGTGCGAACGTCACAGTGGGCATGTACCTCACAGTGGGCGTGTACCTCCCAGTGGGCGTGTACCTCACAGTGGGCGTGTACCTCCCAGTGGGCGTGTACCTCACAGTGGGCGTGTACCGGTGGAGGTGAAAACAGGGATGGATCGGCAAAATGGCGTCTTAAAAATAAGCGTTTAAAGATTTACTCAAACACGAATCCCTCCAAATACAACTTCAGACTTAACACAACTATAACACGGTTAAAATCTCTGAAAAGTGTTTTTGCAGAATAGCTCAGCTTTAACGACGTGGATGCCGTCTGCTTAACAGTTATGACTGATTTGCTCCTATTCTCCGTTAGCATTAGCAGTTAGCTTGTGTGTCTGGTGTGGACTCACTTGCTGGCCAGGCCTCCGCCCGGGGGGAGGTTGGGGATGTTCTCAGACGCGATGCTCCTCAGGACGGTCACCAGGTCGGGCAGTCCACTCTCTCCACAGCCGCCCAAGAGGTCTGCACAAGAAACAGCACAAGGAGTCTGTGAAATGAAGCTAAGAGACGGCAAAGAGAGACATGTTCTTTTTGTCCTGGGTTCAGGGGTATTGAACCATCTCACACTCTGAGGACTTCAGGGACTGGCCTCCTGCTGGTGCCCAGAGTCAGGACTAAACGGGGACTAAACCAAGACTAAACCAGGACTAAACCAGGACCAAAGCGGGACTAATGTGGGACTAATGTGGGACTAAAGCAGGACTAAAGCAGATCTAATGCGGGACTAAAGTGTGACTAAACTGGGACTAAAGCAGGACCAAACCAGGACCAAACCAGGACCAAACCAGGACCAAACCAGGACCAAACCAGGACCAAACCAGGACCAAACCAGGACCAAACCAGGACCAAACCAGGACCAAACCAGGACCAAACCAGGACCAAACCAGGACCAAACCAGGACCAAACCAGGACCAAACCAGGACCAAACCAGGACCAAACCAGGACCAAACCAGGACCAAACCAGGACCAAACCAGGACCAAACCAATCTAGGCTCAAACGGTTCTGTTCAGCTGCTTGGACTGAAAGGGTTTTATTCTGCCTCTTCTCTTTTAATTTTCATTTTATGATGATTATTTATGTTTCGATTTGTAGTGTTGTGATTTTAATGTCTTTCTTATTCTGTAAAGCTCTTTGAATTACTTTGTGGACCAATTGTGCTGTACAAATAAACTTTGACACTGCCTTGCCATTTAATTTAAAAAGTTATTTATTTAAAGAAACAATAATTACAACTTCAGAATGTGAATTTAAGTGTGTTTTGCCTGAAGTTGCTCCTCATGATCGTGTGTTTTTGTGTGTGCGTCATGTCCCAGAGCTCATGACTACGACCCAGCAGCTGTGAGACTTGGATCCCCTTTACAAGAAATGCAAGAAATAATTATACTGTCATCAGTGATGGGAAAAATACTTTGAGAATGCATTTAGTTACAGAATACTGAACTAAAATTCCTAAATTAAAATAGATTTTGGAACATGTTCTGTTACATGGGCCAATCAGAGTACTGTATTCTGAATACTTAGAATACTTTTACACAGAGTTACATTCGTAAACTGTATAAAGAAGTGGCCTAAGTGAGTGTGACGTCACCCACAGCGTTCGGCTCCAGTCAAATGAAGCTCGTCGAGGCCGGAGCAGTTATAGGGGTGAATTTGGAGCCAAATTCCGACCGCGAGTATCATAGCAACCAAAGAGCCAATCTGGAGCGAGGCTGTTGAAGGTAACGCCCCTTCCCGCCTGCACCACTGGTTTAGCAGGGAGCGGGCGCTTAGCAACTCTGTCAGTCAAACCTGTTGCTAACGCTAGCGGGAGCGACCTCAGGGAAAGAAGGCGCCCGATTTGTCTGTTATTAATGTTCATATCTTGATTTACAGACACAATAGTGAAATAAAAAAAATGAGATCATGTAGAGGGTTAATACAAACATTTAAGACCAAAATGACGAGTCTGACAGCAGCAGTTACAGAGAGAGGGGCCAGAAGTTTTACAGGTAAAGTGAATTAGAGCCAGAGTCAATGGAGCCAGAAGCGCGTCCATGATCACTTCCGATTTGGAATGCGGCGGCTAACAGGTTAGCCCTGTCCATTTATATATACAGTCTCTGGTTACATTATATTATAGTGTAAAAACATGACGTATAATTAGAAACAGCTTTATTTTTGTTGGCCTGTTTCATAGGCATTTATTTATGTCCGATTAGAGCTGTGTTTTCGTTATTCTCACTAATTCTGTGCAGTTCAAAGCCAAAATTACATAATGAATCACCGCCATGTATTCCTTTTGATTTAGAAGAGTAACTGTAATCTGAATACCACCAAATGAAAAAGGAACTGTACCAGAACACAGTTAGGATCATGTATTCAGTTACTTCCCGACACTGGCTGCTACTAAGACTGTAGCGCTAGCACTGTGTCTTTGTCTTACATCATTAGCATATCTAGCGTGCCATGCTAAAAGCTAACATTCTTGTTGTCAGACTTTATCAAAATGTTGCAATAAGGTAATGACCGTAGCTGTAAAAACACAATAATATGTTTAATAATAACATCTGTTCTGCCTGTAGAAGTATCTCCCACTCTGAGGAAAGCGTTAGACACTGGTGCGGACGCGATGCGGAGCAAATATTTGTACAATCTAAAGTATGTTTATTTTGCCCTGGTTTTGTGCACACACAGTCAGCTCTGGATGAGGCCACAGGATTCAGCTGACCCTTCAAAAGCATTTCTCAAACACACCCAAGGTCATCGGGTCAAAACCCTCACCCAAAATGACCCGCACGTGGAGCCAATACCCATTTAAAAAGGCCCTATATTACACAAAACTGACTCTCGTGAGTTTAAAGACATGTAAAATGTAAAAACCGCATCAAAAACACACCTGGAGTTGTGTTTTGTTTCATTCACACATGTTTGAGTAACACTTTATTATTAGTCTGTCTACATCTCCTCATTTAATGTATTGGGTGTAGAAAGATGTCATTTTCCCCCACATCCAAAGTTCAAAGGTTAAAAGTTAATATTTACACAACTTTTATGACACCGTTGGCCAATAGCAGGTGGATTTCACAGTAAAGGCACTTATTACAATGCTATGAGGTTATAACTGTACAAATATAGTTATTCTAGGTTCAATATCAGATCCTCGCGTGTTTGCTCTATGTAGATAAAATATGGGCAAACACTGTTCATGATTTGGAAATTGTGGCAGCGGTAGGTATTAGGCATAGACTGTATATATAAATGGACACAGCTAACCTGTTAGCCCCCGCGTTCCAAACAGGAAGTGATCATGGGCGCGCTTCCAGCTCCATCGACTCTGGCTCCAATTCACTTTCTATTGAAAAACTGCGGCCCCTCTCTCTGTAACTGCTGCTGTCAGACTCGTCATTTTGGTCTTAAATGTTCGTATTAACCCTCTACATGATCCTGGGGTTTTTATTTTGCAATTTAGCCCATAAATCAAGATATGAACATTAAAAACAGACAAATCAGGCGCCTTCTTTCCTCGAGGTCGCTCCCGCAAGCGTTAGCAACAGGTTTGATTGACAGTGTTGCTAAGCGCCTGCATCGCCGGTTTAGAAGGGAGCGGGAAGAGGCGTTACCTTCAACAGCCTCGCTCCAGATTGGCTCTTTGGTTGCCATGATACTTGCGGTGGGGATATTCCAAATATGGAACCGTGCGTTTTGTTGTTTTGTGTCAAACTGACCTTGTACACGCGTCTCCAGGTACTTATCCAGCTCCTCCTCCTTCTTCAGCGCCTCCTCCGACACTTTAGGTGCTCCGGGCAAACACACCAGCACCACGCTCATGTTGTCCCGGCTCCCCTGAGGGACACAGGCAGAGGGGGAGTCAAACAGAGGCATCGAGGGGAATGTAAGGGAGAAGTAGTGTGGTGGTGTTTCCTGGGGTTATAGGGGAACGTACAAATTATACTACTAATAAACAACTTGGTGCAATGTCTGTGGAATCCCTCAGTCGTCCAGGTCTGATCCATAGTAAAAGCCAAAAGTAAAATCTGTCAACTGGACAAAAAGCTCATCCAAACCGCTTCTTCAGTTCTGGTCAGATTACTGGCAGATAGATATATGGCAGTGTCCAGCAGTAATCTGACCAGAACTGAAGAAGCGGCAATGGCAGTGTCAGCAGTAATCTGACCAGAACTGAAGAAGCGGCTTGGATGAGCAGCCAAACGTCTTCACTCCTACAACTTTTTGTCCAGTTGACAGATTTTACCTTTGGCTTTTACAACTTGGTGCAATAGAAACAGTGACTGAAAGACCTATTCCTACAAACCTTCAGATAAAAGTGTATATAAGGTTCCTCTGTTCCTCCGGGCTCACCTTGTGCAGGCAGGTGTCCACCACAGAGTTGCAGATCTTCTCCAGATCCTCACACACCTGCAGTCTGGAGCGCACAAACTCACACACGTCCTCGTTCGACATGACGTCCCAGATTCCATCGCAGGCCAAAACGATGAACTCGTCCCCTTCGCCGGCGCGTTCCAGCACACACACCTCGGGCTCCGGGCTCACCAGCTGCTCCGTGGGGCCCTTACCGTCCACACATTTGTAGTCGTAGTCTCCCAGCGCCCGGGACACGGCCAGCGAGCCGTTGACCCTCTGTATCATGACGGATCCGCCCGCCTTCTGGATGCGCTCCTTCTCTCGAGGCAGGCTGGGTTTATGGTCCTGTGTGGAGAATCCGACGTTGCCATGGCGGCAGAGGACGGCCCGAGAGTCGCCACAGTTAATGAAGTAGAGGTGGGTGGGGCTGAGGAGCACGCACACCGCCGTGGAGCCGCTGCGGTCCAAGCCCTGCCGCAGGTCCGAGAAGCTGCGCATGTACTCGTCTATGTTGAGGAAACCGGAGCGGATGCCGTCCTTCACGCCTTCCACGGAGCAGGGGGTGGAGCCGAAGTCCGCGCCCCCCGAGAGGATGTGCTCCAGCAGGTGTCCTGAACAGTAGTTGGCGACTCTGGATCCCGCGTGGCCGTCGTACACGGCGAAGAACGACCAGTCGGCCAGTCCATGGGGAAGTCCCACAACGGCCGTGTGCGCGTCCTCCATCTCCACCCTCCAGCCCTGCATGGAGCTCAGGCCGTACCGCAGACCGTTACCCTCGCCGTGGGCACTGTGTTTCTCCGTTTTGGGTTTGTCCAGGAATGCACCCATCGCTGCCTACACCTGAGGACACACAGAGGAGAGGCTTCGTTAAGAGAGTGATTTAATCTGCACCCATCGCTGCCTACACCTTAGGCATGGGACGATATTGAAATTTGGTGTCATGATTATCATGGCCAAAATAACGGCAATTAACAATTACCGTATTTTCGGGACTATAAGTGGCACTGTTTTCATAGTTTGGCCGGGGGTGACTTATACTCAGATGTGACTTGTATGTGAAATTATTAAAATATACAATTATTAAATTATTAAAATATACAATTTCAATATTACAGTAATTTAAAAGACATTTGAGAAAGACTGAAAAAAAAAAAAGAAAAGAAAGAAAATCGTATTCTGCTGAGTCTGATGACAGCCACGCGGAAGAGGAAGCGGCGCTTCATCTACCTCCGGAGTGGGCGGAGTTGTTCAGAAGCGACACCGAGGATGAAGAATTCAATGGATTTAGTGATTTGGAGTGAGATTGAGAGTAAACTTGTTAGCTTGTTTTTTATGCTTTAGTCTGATTAACTGTTAATATCTTACGTTAACACACCAGACACGTGTTCAGTTCGTTGTCTGTGCTTCATGTAGCTGAATAAATATAAATGTGTTACGTTAGCGTGTTGTACTGATATTCAGCCTGTTGTTCTCTATTTTATTGTTATTATTATAAATTGCCTTTAAAAGATAAAATGTCTGTTCTTGGTCTCGGATTTTGTAAAATCAATTTCCCAAAAGATAAATGTCTGTTCTTGGTCTCGGATTTTGTAAAATCAATTTCCCCAAAAAATGCAACTCATGGTCCAGTGCGACTTATGTTTTTTTCTTCATTATTATGCATTTTTTGGTTGGTGCGACTTATACTCCGGAGCGACTTATAGTCCGGAAAATACGGTATATCAGGATAATTATTGTTGCTGACAGTTTAAAAATGTTCTGGATATGAATAATTACAATTTTAATATTATGAACAGGTTCCATATTTAAACAACTGCTGAAGTATTGTACTTTGTTATAAATGAAAACAACGGTGATCTACAGGAGAAGTAGTTTTTTTCTGCACATTCTGGTGACACAATGGCGATTATCTTTGTTGGCGATTATCACGATTATATAAACGTGCCACGAACGATTATTGTCAACCCTTTTTATCACGATAAACGATATTATTGTTAATCGCCCCATCCCTACACCACCTGAGGACACACAGGGGAGAGGGCTTCGTTAACAAGAGGGAATTAATCTCGATTCAAATTCAAAAGCAAAAGACAAGTCCATATTGAACTTTTTCCGTAAATGCAACTAAACCGCGCTTTCTTTGTCGCTGCACTTCCGGTTAAGACGGAATCCAGTTCCTTCTGATGGAGAATTTGGGAAAAGTTTCAGCGCTAAAATATTTTAAAAAGTAGTGTTGATTTGTGTAAATGTTCAATGTTTATGTGCAACAACAAGTCAACACTGAACCGATTCTCTGGAGGCTTTAAAACGTTCTAAGATGAGGGTCAGAACCACAAGTTTCTAGTTTTAAGAATGGAAGCATTTACTTTTTTTTTGTCTATTTTTTTAAAATGGGTGAAAAAAAAACATCAAATTTCTTAAAAGTTTTAGAAATTAGAGTTCGAGTGGAGTCTGGCAGCACAACCTTTGCTTCACTCTCCTTAATCTTGTGTTTAAATAACAGAGGTTGTGGCCAAAGAGCAAAGGTTTACAGACAGTGTGTGCTCTGAAAACACACATCCTCTTCGACTTAATTTAACTATTAGCTCAGTTACCGTTACGCTAAAAGCCAATCACGTCATTAGCTCGCTCTCAAATTCACACCGCTGGCCCCGTGTCCCTCCGGGCTCCCGTACTCGCTCCCTCAGACGGTATTGCGCAAGGGGAGCCTGGGAAACACGCAAACTGCAGACAATGATTTCATTTCTGCTCCGGCTGCGGCGCTGACCCCGTGTTACACCGTCTGTCAGCAAAACGTGACACGCACCAGTTTCATGTTCACTTCAGGTTAGAGCACGGAACACGGGACGGACAGGGGGAAAATAAAGAGAGAGAACGAGGGGGGGAAGAGAAGAAGGGAGAGAGGGTGAGAGAGAGAGAAGGAGGGAGAGAGGTGGGGAAGAGAGAGGAGAGGGGGGAGGGAGGGAGGGAGGGAGAGAGGAACTAAATTCATGAGGCAGAGGGAAAAGCAAAAGAGAGGGAGAGGGGAAAAATAAAGGGGGGGGAGGGAAGGGAGAGAGAGGGGGAGAAAGGAAAACAAAAGAGAGAGAGGGAGGGAGGGAGAGGGTGAGGGAGTGGGAGAAGGACAGAGGGAGAGAGAGAGGGGGATAGGGGAAAACAAAAGAGAGGGAGGGAGAGAGGGGGAGGGAGGGAGAGAGGGAAAAACAAAAGAGGGAGAGAGGGAAAAACAAGAGAGGTAGGGAGAAAGGAAAACAAAAGAGGTAGGGAGGGAGGGAGGGAGAGGGGGAGAAAGAGGAAGGGGGAAGAGGGAGAAAGAGGGAGGGAGGGGGAAGAGGGGAAAAAGAGAGAGAGGAAGAGGGAGAAAGAGGGAGGGAGAAAGAGGGAGAGAGGAAGAGGGAGAGTGAAAGAGTGAGAGGAAGAGAAGGAACAAGACAGAGGGAGAAAGAGAGGGAAAGGGACAGCGAGGGAGAGAGAGACAGAAAGAGAATGAGGGTGAGAGAGGGAAAGCGAAAGAGGGGGGAAGAGAG
>KN473550.1:23351-45059 GCA_000787095.1 Periophthalmodon schlosseri
GTTTAAAAACACAGTGGAGCCCTTCCTGTATTACCACATGATGACGTCACAAGGTGGAACAGAGTGTTTTCTGTTTGAGAGAGGAACTCGGCCTAAATCTGCAGGGTTTGTGTGTTACATGTGTGAATGAAACAAAACACAACTCCAGGTCTGTTTTTGAAGGTAACAACATTGTAAATCTTACAAGAGTCAGTTTTGTGTAACATAGGACCTTTAAAGCTTTAGTATCGGTGTCGGAACTGAAAAAGCTGGACTGGTTCAACATTTTAGACAAAACGAATCTATATACCGGAAAAAAATCCATTTGTAAAGATATTACTACAGTTGGTGTAATTAAGGAAGGGCCAGTGTGCGAGGAATGTGGTGAAATCTAGCTGAACGTCTGGGTGGAGGTTCAAGTATCGCACACAGAGCCGATGGACCGTAACAGTAACTCTATAGCCTTGAGACTTCATACACGAGATGCTTCTGTCTCATTCTGTCGTCATTTTAAACAGTTTTAATACAGACGATAAACTCCATATTTTTATTTTGCACATCTCCAAAACATCTATTTCGATACTAAGGAAGAGACCTGATGACCACGATGGTAATAAAAACACTTTTAGATGTTAGGATGTGATTTTCAACATTAAATGGTAGTACTCTGTTTTCTATTCCCATGTGGCCTTATATCTGTGTGATCCCTCAGTCGTCCAGGTCGGTTCCATGGGCGTGTACCACAGACTGTATATATAAATGGACATAGCTAACCTGCTAGCCGCTGCGTTCCAAATAGGAAGTGATTATCTGCGCACTTTCTATGTAAAAACTGTGTCCTCTCTCTGTACCTGCTGCTGTCAGACTCGTCATTTTGGTCTTAAATGTTCGTATTAACCCTCTACATGATCCTGGGGTTTTTATTTCGCCATTTGTCCGTAAATCAAAATATGAACATTAATAACAGACAAATCGGGCGCCTTATTTCCCCCAGGTCGCTCCCGAAAGCATGAGCAACAGTTCTGATTGACCTTCAACAGCCTCGCTCCGGATTGGCTCTTTGGTTGCTATGATACTCGTGGTCGGAATTCCTGATATGCAACTTGGCTCCAAATTGGCCCCTAAAACTGCTCTAGCCCCGAACGCTGCGGGTGACGTCACACTCCCTTAGACTAGTACCGTATTTTCCGAAGTATAAGTCGCGCTGGAGTATAAGTCGCACCAGCCAAAAAATGCATAATAATGGAGAAAAAAACATTTCACATATAAATCATATCTGAGTTCATATAAGTTGCACCCCCGGCCAAACTATGAAAAAAAAGTGCGACTTATAGTCTGGAAAATACAGTACACGCCATAGACCGTATGAAGATGTGGACTATGTGTCTTATACTTGTCCTGATACACCTCGAGTTCTTTCTAAATCTATTCAGGAAAGGTTCATTTCTGTCCTGTGAATGTGACCGTTTTTGTACCGACACCTGCTCAAACGAGTAAATGATACTAGTTTTACTACTGAAAATTAGCGTCTGATTTTCGATACTTCTGACAACCCCACGACATCATCACATTTTCAAGGTGTCTCCCAGCTATAGTTTCGTTTGGTTATTTAATGGTTGTCTCAGCTTGCAGGTTTGGTAGTGTACACAGAGAACGCATTGTGGTTTGGCTCTGGAAAAGCCTTTGTTTAAATGTCATCTGCTCTGTAACACTGACTGCTGCTGACTCATAAGATTAATGCTAATCAACTGCTCCAGCTCCATCGGGTCCTTCGCCGGCGCCCGGTCAGCTCGGGTCAAACGCAGCTCAAAACGCAACTCGCCATTACATCTAATGCAGGCGTGGCTTCAGACGGAGGCACTTAACGCAGCGAGGAGATAGTCCAGAGCAATAGACAAGCCCATAACTGACTGACCGCTGATAAAAGCTTCCACGATAAATACTGCGAGTAAAAATGAACTGAAAACACTCTGTTCCACCTTGTGATGTCATGTGGTAATACAGGAAGTGCTCCGCTGTGTTTTTAAACTCCACACGCCTTCACTAGAATCATTTGAGTCATTTCAGACCTGAAATGGCCAATCTCTACTGAACTAAAAGGTAAAAGGAGCTGCTAACTTCACAAAACTACCACTACATGACATCACAAGGTGGAACAGAGCATTTTGAGCTTTGAGGATGTAGACAGACTAATAAAGTGTTATTCAAACATGTGTGAGTGAAACAAAACACAACTCCAGGTCTGTTTTTGATGACCAGGCTAGAGAGACCCACCACTGATAAAAACGTCTGTGATAAATACAAAAAGCAGAAAAAGTAACAAAGATATAATTGTTCGAAATGTTTTGACATTATTAAAAAATACTTGTTGGTTCTTGAGGTCCACAACATTGCAGAAAAATGAAGGAAACACATGTAAACTAATGTGGCCGTTTTGTCCCAAAAAGTAAAACAGAAACGATTTTGGTTGGTTTTAGTGGAGTGAATTTCAAGATATAGTTTCAAACTGTTTGTGTTTAGTCCATCGCGGCGTTGACAAAAGTAGAGGCACCGATCCAGGCTTTTCTGTTCCGGTACCGTTACTTTGGCTTTAAGTATCTGCCCTGCCCCAATCAGGAGCCAGGCTGTTGAAGGTAACGCCCCTTCCCCCGCACCTGTTGGTTTAGCGGGCGCTTAGCAACGCTGTCAATCAAACCTGTTGCTAACGCTAGCAGGAGCGACCACAGGGAAAGAAGGCGCCTGATTTGTTTGTCATTAATGTTCATATCTGGATTTACAGACAAAAATAGCGAAATACAAACCCCAGGATCATGTAGAGCGGGTTAATACGAACATTTAAGACCAAAATGACGAGTCTGACAGCAGCGGTAGAAAGTGAATTGGAGCCAGAGTCGATGGAGCCGGAAGTGCGCCCATAATCACTTCGTATTTGGAACGCGGCGGCTAGCAGGTTAGCTATGTCCATTTATATATACAGTCTATGGCAACATATATTACCAGAAACTTCTGATCTGATCTGTAAAAACTGACTTCAAAACTTATTTAAATATGAAAATCCACTCTACACATTTGCATTTGTTATATTTCGAAACACCGGCTGCTTCTGCGTAATTAACCTTGTATTTGTTTGTTTTGGGGCAGTGTAAACCCCAGTTTGTCTCTGAAGACTCGTTCTTGTTGCTAATGTCAAACAGCCGCATCCAAACTCACTCAAGCACTTTTGGCACTGGGACTTTTCTGCTCATAAATAATACAACTCCATTTCTACTTAAGCTGCAGTGGGACAATTCATTACAACAGAACACAGTAACCACCAGCAGCAGAGAACGGAGGCGGAGACGGGTGAGGTCGACCGGGGTCAACTTACACTCACAAATTTATAACAGTATTTGTATTTAAAGTAGTAATCGGATTTGGATAAGCGTTTCTCTTTATCTGGACTCCACAGACTAAACCAGGGCTGTCTAAACTTTTTATATGGAGAGTCTCACACTGAAACATACTGAAACGTATTGAAACATAGACCAAGTGTCACAGTCCGATAGTCATTACTTGAGATATTTGCACTCTTTTGCGTATGGGTTATCGGTCTTAAACCTCCTGCCTGGGCCGATATTTGGTTTGACTCGCCAGTAGCTCCTTAAAGCTTTATTTTAACGCTTTAGTGCGACGATGTCATTCGTAAAGTGAGATTACACAGCTGCATTGTGGGTTAGTCGTAAAAACAGGGCTGTGGAGGTCTAAAAATGATTTCTATTGGGATTATTTTTATTTATGGAGAGCAGTAAAAAGTATAGACAATGTTTATGTTGGTAGTCATTTCAAATCATATATTTTTGGGGGGAAAATTATCAAAACTGGCACAGAAATATCAGCCACCGGTTTCTCTGGATTCTAAACAATTGGCAATTGGCAGAACAAACCCATATCGGTCGATCTCGTCAATACGTGAATCGTATTAAAACGCTGCTTATATCTGTGGTTTTTAAAGTGCCGCCAAAGAAGAAGTCACTCTGAAAACCACAATATCAGGCCTGTCTCGCATAAAAATGTTCAGTTATTTCGGTTATAATGGTAAACGGTTCAAAACTAGCAGTAAAAAGTACGTCCCTTAGTGTCGGGTCATTCACCAGAGCCGGAGAGACGCGTTTAGCCCCGGGTCAGAGTTCAGACCCCCTGCTCTAAAACTAGACACAGACCAATATAACGGTTGGCCGATATATCAGGCTGATATTTGGACTTTTTAGCGTATCGGCTATTGGCCTTAAATCTCCAGTACAGGCCGATATTTAGTTTTAGTCAATATGCTGCCTAAAATCTACACCCAAACCTTTATTTAACTCTTTAATACAAAAAGATCACTGCATAAAAGATGACAACACAGCTCTCTAATAGGATAGTGGTAAATAAGGGGCTTCGAGGGAGTTTGTAGTAAATTTAAATGACATAATTTGGAGAAAATCGTCAAAATTGGCTCAACATATCAGCCCAAAAATATCGCAATCGGTCGCTCTGGAATCTACACAATCGGTATCGAAACAGCCATGAAAAAATCCACATCGATCTCTATCTAAACCACATGCAAAAACACACCGTAGACAACAGCATGATTTTATGAAACGGCTAAATAGATGGAACAATAGACAGATAAAGATCGTCTATTTCTGTGATTTCTATCTGTCATAAATCTCCTCCGTCTCGAATCCTTCAGTCCCCGGACTTGAACCAGCCTTATTTGGTTAAAAATGCGTCGACTGCAATAATAAACAAGAAGCCTGTCCACAAACGCCGGAGCAGACACAGGTCAGGTCTTATCAGCTTCAGTCGCAAATCTGTACGGCAAAAGTAACAAAGGCAAAAAAGGTCGACTTGAAGACGAAATAATAAGTCAAAGCTGATCACGGAGGAACTCAACCTTCTGCCTTTTTAGGTCGACTAAGAAAAGACTATTTTTTAGGATCAGGATCTCACAAATGTCAAACGACTACAGTTCAAATCAGAACATAATTTATATATTTTAAAGGGCCCATATTACACTGTTTCTGATCTGTGTTATAATGTCGTTTCCTCGTCACAAACAGACCTGGAGTTGTTTTGTTTAACGCACAAACTCTGCATATTTAGGCTGAGTTCTTCTCTCAAACTGAAAACACTCTGTTCCACCTTGTGATGTCATGGCTGTATAAGTGCTCCACTGTGTTTTTAAACTCCACACACCTTCACTAAAATCATCTTCAGCTCTGGAATTGCCAATCTCTACTGAACTAAAGGTAAAAAGGCAGCTGTTAACTTGAAAACTACCACTTCATGACATCACAAGGTGGAACAGAGTGTTTTCAGTTTGAAGATGTAAACAGACTTATAATAATAAAGTGTTACTCAAACATGTGTGAATGAAACAAAACAACTCCACGTATGTTTTTGAGGAGAGAACAGCGTTAGAACATGACTTAAAGCTCACACGAGTCAGTTTTGTGTGATATGGGACCTGTAACCTCATTTCCAGATGTCTTATTTATATAGTTTTTTGTTTTTAGTTTTGTTTTTTGCTCTCACATTCACCATCTGCACATATAAAAGGCAGAGTAATTCTATCATCGCCTGTAGAGATGAGACTAAATGAAACGGGGAGCGTTACGAGCCGTGCTGGAGCAGTTGCTGTAAACGATGGGTTCATATGAGGCCGCTGCAGTGTCGTCCAGGAGAAGCTCGCATTATGTTTGCACTGCACACTGTTATGGAGTGACTCACTGTGGAGCGGAGACAGGGGCTCGGGCCTCTTTCTAAGAACCAGCACCAAACCCTACGATGTGCATTAACACTACACCCAAACGATACATGATACGACTGTTAAAGGTGTGATATTACACAAGACTGACATTTAAGTCATGTTATAATGTTGTTACGCATTAAAAACAGACCTAGAGTTGTGTTTTGTTTCATTCACACGTTTGAGTAACACTTTATTATTAGTCTGTCTACATCTCCAAAGCTCAAAATGCTCTGTTCCACCTTGTGATGTCATGAAGTGGTAGTTTTCAAGTTAACAGCTCCTTTTACCTTTAGTTCAGTAGAGATTGGCAACTCCAGGGGTGAAATCATCCAAATGATTCTAGTGAAGGTGTGTGGAGTTTAAAAACACAGTGGAGCACTTCCTGTATTACCACGTGACATCACACCAGGGGTAAATCATCCAAATGATTCTAGTGAAGGTGTGTGGAGTTTAAAAACACAGTGGAGCACTTCCTGTATTACCACGTGACATCACAAAGTGGAACAGAGTGTTTTTTAATTGGGGGAATAACACACAAACCCTGCATATTCAGGCCGAGTTCAACATGTGTGAATGAAACAAAACACAACTCCAGGTCTGTTTGTGACGAGGAAACAACATTAGAACAGATCAGAAAATAGTGTGATATGAACCTTTAAGAACTACGACATTCATATTTTAAAATACTTTTTTCAGTTAAGTAAAAAAAAATACATGCTTTTTGCTCATGAAACTGTGCTGTGTTTGAATGTCCACACTGTCCCCTCCTTAGGGCGCTCGCCATTTAGGGCTCACGCCATTTTTAGTGGTGTCCGAATGTCCAGTGAGTGAAAAAATAGAGCACTCAAAATTTCCCACAATGCACCTTGAAAACTAGTGCCAAGTGCTGGTCACTAGAACCGTCAATATAGACCACAATGCACTGCGAGAGTTGGGAAAAACAACAGCGGACAGAGGCAGGTCTTTGACTGGACACAACACGACTGAATGAAGCAGATAGAAGCTCTGGTTTATCTCACTGTTGATCCTGATTATGAATAAAACTCTCTGAAATAAACTGCTGTTGTCTAAAGTTGCTAGCGTTAGCCGTTTACCTTAGCTTGAGCTGTTAGCAGAGAGATAATTTCCACATCTCAGACAAATTTTTTTTTTAAATCTAGTCTGTTTATGTGAGATCCAGTTTGACAAAAATGATTATTATTAGTCCATAAACACTTGTTCCAGTTCAATCTGATCATTTTTATGACAGAAATCAAGTTTTATCATCAGAGTTTAGCCTTTAGACTTTTTTCCACCGAGATCCAGAGTCACGTGACCCGAAAGTAGTGAGCGGAGTCTGAATCTCTCTGTGAACGGAGGCTCATAGAGTCCGCTAAAGAGTGCGGGTCTATGGAGTGAGTGAGGGGTTACGGGCTGGTGGAGACATTCGGACACAGCCTCTGTCAAAATAAAAACTCAGCTTGGATTTAGTCCTGTTTTTTTTTTCACTTTTAATTTGCGACTTTAAAAAAAAGTCATGGCTAAAATCTGCTTCATTCAACATATTGTTTCAAACGAAAACGTGCGTTACATAACACTACTGGATCTCTTGTGTAATAAGTTAACTGTATTTTAAGGAAATAAGTGCCATTTACCGTCTCTACACTGGTATCTCATAACATCAGGTATGGGCACATACTTAAATTTAAAGTATCGGTATCAGAAGCCTGTCACGATAATCACTACATCGATTTATGACAGAAGGAACAATATATTTTGGGGGTCAACATTTATCATGGGGACTTTTTCTCTGTAGAAGTAGGAAATTTTGGGGTATTTTTCTGTTCTGTGGTAAGATTTGAACTGTAGAGGGTTGAATAAATAACTTTTATGACTCATTACAGATATAAACGTACTACTGAAGTGTTTCATTCACTATTGCTACTACTGCAACTCATGTTTTTAGAATAGTTTTTGGGTATAATTCAGTTTCAGGGTTTTTGTATCAGTGGCATAAATGAGTTTCAATATTATCGTTTATCGTCTATATTTTCTTCTGCAAAATATCGCACTTCAAAATATCATATCGTGACAGGCCTAGATATCAGAACTGAAAAAGCCAGACTGTTGCATCCCTAATAAACGTGTATTTATATATAAAAAGCAAACGCACTCTCAAATCTTCAGCGAGCTCACTCCATACCTCCTGTCAGCTCTTCTGCATAATCTTTATAATCTAAACAAAATAATGAGTCGATTAATACAAAGCCCGACATCTTAAAACAATATTACGCAAAACTGACTCGCGTGAGCTTATAATGCTGTTACTACTTAATGACATCACAAGGAGGAACGGAGTGTTTTCAATTTGAGAAAAAAACACGGCCTAAACACGCAGGGTTTGTGAGTTAAACATGTGCGAATGAAACAAAACACAACTCCAGGTCTGTTTGTGACGAGGAAACATTAGAACACAACATAGATCAGAAATGGTGAGATATAGGCCTTTAGTGTCAGGTCTTGTACCACCGTCACAGCCTGTACTATGCCCCTGCTCAATACACTGGATCTGCTTCTGTTTGTTAAGATCATACACTGTTTATATAAATGGACATATCTCACCTGTGGCCGCCATGTTCCAAATAGGAAGTGAGCATGGGCGCACTTTCGGCTCCATTGGCTCTGGCTCTGATTCACTTTCTATTGAAAAACCGTCCCCTCTCTCTGTAACTGCTGCCGTCAGACTCGTCATTTTGGTCTTAAATGTTCGTATTAACCCGCTCTACATGATCCTGGGGTTTTTATTTCGCTTTTGTCAAGATATGAACATTAATAACAGACAAATCGGTCGCCTTCTTTCCCCGTTAGTGTTAGAAACTGCTTTGATTGCCAGTGTTGCCAAGCGCCCACCCGCTCCTAAACCGTTACCTTCAACAGCCCCGCTCCAGATTGGCTCTCTGGTTGCTATGATACTCGCGGTCGGAATTCCAAATATGGAACTCGGCTCCAAATCGTCCCTATACCTGCTCTGGCCTCGATGAGCTTCATTTGACTGGAGCCGAACGCTGTGGGTGACGTCACACTCACTTAGTCCACCTCTTTATACAGTCTATAGTTGAGATTGCTGTAAGAATGAAAGCATGATTATGAACATAAGTGGTGCGCACTAGAAGACAACATCAAGTTCAAATGTACTACGATGTGGGAGCATTATGCGTATTGATTTGCCATATACAGAATACATTCACTTTAATATGTGAGGATAAACGGCGCCATTTCTCTTACTAGGGAAGTATATTGCAATATGACACTGTATACACGTTTTCCCACATATTCAAATAGTGTTCGCAGCTACTGTTTTGCTAACAAGACTCACACTGATCTAACAACTGTTTTAAAAATTCACCTTCAAAAATAGCTTTCCATGAAGCACAAAGAGAAGCCACGACCGTGTACCAGGCGTGTCATGATCCCAATGCAATTTACTGTAAACAGACTTAGCGAAAGATTTTACATAGAGATTATTAGAGAGGAAAATGTTTTACACCTTCACCTAATAACCTCATTAGAGTGACCAGACATCCCTATTTACACAAGACAGTCCCAGTTTTGAGCCCTGTGTCCCCTGTCCCAGCGGATTTATCCAAAACCAGTGATTTGTCCCAGTTTTATACAAGAAATGTCCCAGGGGTCCCTATTTTTGACCAATCTGATCCCCGCCAACAGCAAAGAGGGAAACATATCGTCATTTGTTTAGCTAAAATACAGAAAACTGCTTGAAAATGAGCATAAGGCAAAAATGCACCGACAGAAGTCCCTCAGATTTTATACGGACCATAGACTGTATACATAAATGGACATAGCTAACCTGCTAGCCACCGCGTTCCAAATAGGAAGTGATCGTGTGCGCACTTCCGGCTCCAATTCAGTTTACATTGAAAAACTGTCAACCCTCTAACTGCAGCAGCGAGACTAAAAATGTTCGTATTAACCCGCTCTACATGATCCTGATGTTTTTGTTTCGCTATTAGGTCCATAAATCAAGACATGAACATTAATAACAGACAAATCAGGCGCCTTCTTTCCCCGAGGTCGCTCCCGCTACCGTTAGCAACAGGTTCGATTGACAGCGTTGCTAAGCGCCCGCTCCCTGCTAAACCAGCGGTGCGTGCGGGAAGGGGCGTTACCTTCCACAGCCTCGCTCTGGATTGGCTCGGCTCCAAATTCTCTCCTATAACTGCTCCGGCCTCGATGAGCTTCGTTTGACTGGAGCCGAACGCTAAGGGTGACATCACACTCACTTAGTCCACTTCTTTATACAGTCTATGATACAAGTCGAAAGTGGACAGCACCCGGGTGTGTCCCAGGTTTGAATTTTAAAAATGTGGTCACTCTAAACCTGATAAAAACCAGCAGGCTAAATAATATATTGTAAGAATTCCGATATTTAAAATGCGCATTTCCTTATAATCATCTACCAGCAATAACTTACATTTACAGAGTAGCTTAACATAGAAAGCAAATTTGAATTTGATACAAATGTGATACGGTAATGCAAGAAATGCCATTAGCCTGACCAGCTAACGTTGCATAGCTAAACATTGACACCCGAACGTCAAAGTCCACTAAGTTGTCACTATCTGTTTATGGCCCTGACAACAGATTACACACCTACACATCAATCCATACGGTCTGGAAACTGCTTATAAACTTATCTTAAACTTTCTGTAAAGTTTTAGCATCTGAAAAGCAACAAATTAAACTCAACAGGTTAAAAAAACACTGGTGAAGTAATGACACATCTGTCAAATGGGTGGTGCCAAATAGAAAAGAAGTTACAGTTTGAAACATACAAGGCTAAAAGTGCAAAAAGTATTGTACAACGGAACGAATGACGACTACTTTCACTCACGAAAATCTATAATTCAAAGTGTCATCTAGTTTTAAAATATACAGAGGAAATAATTATCAACTTCTGTTTGTAGCTGTCGAGGATCTGAACCATCAGACGTACACTGAATGTGGGATGACTTTGGACAATAGACAAGTATGTCGTCATTCAACCATTATTGCAACCGGAGTGGCAAGTTCATATACAGTAGACATTATGGTTATAAGCAACTAATTAGAATTCTAAAGAAGTCGTTTAACATAAAGCTGAACTGTGTGAGGCCAAATACATATAATCTAAAGGACCTGTTTTTAAAATATATGATAGGATTTGATGTTTAAAATGCCAAAATGTACATGTTTTGAGCTGGTTTATAGTTAAAAATGCGTAGAAAGAGGCTGTTACTGGATTTATACACATTAAAACTGTCTTTCTACCAATTAAAAATACATATAGTGTGGGTAATTAAGTCAAAAAATAGTGTATCATACATATGTCATTTTGCACATTAAACATTTTTAAATTAAGCTTGATAGGCTTAAACATTATCATAAACGCCAAAATATTTCAAGATTCTCAATAATTTGGTTCAGATTGTTCCAAAAAATAGAGTATTATATCATACACACGTCATTCTGCACATTAAACATTTTTAAAGTAGCTTTATAGGCTTAAACATTATCATAAACGCCAAAATATTTCAAGATTCTCAATAATTTGGTTTAGATTGTTCCAAAAAATAGTGTATTATAATCATACAGATGTCATTTTGCGCATTAAACATTTTTAAAGTAGCTTTATAGGCTTAAACATTATCATAAATGTACAAATATTTCAAGATTCTCAATAATTTGGTTCAGATTCTTCCAAAAAATAGTGTATTATATCATACAGATGTCACTTTGCACATTAAACATTTTTAAAGTAGCTTGATAGGTTCAAACATTATCATAAATGTACAAATATTTCAAGATTCTCAATAATTTGGTTTAGATTCTTCTAAAAAATAGTGTATTATATCATACAGATGTCACTTTGCACATTAAACATTTTTAAAGTAGCTTGATAGGTTCAAACATTATCATAAATGTACAAATATTTCAAGATTCTGAATAATTTGGTTCAGATTCTTTAAAAAAAAAAAAGTGTAATATATCATACCGATGTCACTTTGCGCATTTAACATTTTTAAAGCAGCTCGATAGCCTTTACCCACGATCATAAACGCTAAAATATTTCAAGATTCTCGCTAATTCTCTCAAAAATAGTTCCCATGCCCTCCATCTGACATTTACACACCAATTTAACATAGTGAGCCCAACCCTGCCCAAGTTGTGCAGCGAGCCCTGATGTGTTACTCACTCACAATTAGCAAAAACACGCAAAAAGTTGAAATACAGTTTACAAAGACAGACCTGACAGTTAATAACGCGATTACAACTACGTGCAGGACGCGTTTATTTGCCCTAAACGAGACTCGGGCTGCGTTTGACCATTGCTCCCGTATCGACCCGACTCCGTTCTTGCACAACACATATGTCACGTACCGGAGCCGCTGTCAGACTCTGCTTTTGGACACGCGTTTGTGCGTTAAATACCGATGTAGTGAGCACATGTCCAACAGCACACGCCGCTTCCACTGCTCCCTGCGCCAAGGCCTCGTGCGTGCGTGCGTGTGCGTGCGTGCGTGCGCGTGTGTGTGGAATTGTGCTAAGTGTGTGAACCAGGCTAACTTCACGGCTAGCTCATGACGTTACGCTAGCACATATACCCGTTAGCTTAGCATGCTACTTACGTTTCCCCGTTGATGCGCGAATCCAATCCCGACTTCGTCCCGGGTTTTGCTCGGTAGTGAAGAAGAGTCGTTATCCTGCCTGTCCGCGAAGCTAACGCTAGCCAGCTAACTACGTTGTGTTTCCTTATTTGACAAAAATAATCGCGATTGGCCTCAGATGAGCGGCGATAATTCCTTTCTCGGTGGTCCCCTGGTTGGATAGCGTTGATTTTTACGCATGGTTGACGCCAGTTCTGTCCCTCACATTAAACGCAGGCAATTCCGATCGCTCCGAAACAAATAAACACAATCGGTTATATTATAAAACACTGACAATTCTAGCACTTTCGTCCATTGAAAGGCCAGAGCTTTCCTTCGACTTTGGGTGCTGAACAAGAGGAGGTGCTATTTTTGGCATAAGCCCTCTGATTGGTCAGGACGGGGAGTCAAAACGGCAGGTAATTGGCCGGAGTGCGTGTCAATTAGCTCTGCCCCTGCCCGGATCTGCTTTGTGATTGGTCCGTTCCCAAATATATGTAATGTATTGGATCTTTCGGATTCACTCGTTATAAAACCAGCGCACACCAACGCAGAAGAGTCATTCTTAAAATCAACGTTTTTTTTTTCCTTTTCTCTGTAAATGGAAGAACAAATCAGTGACTCCCGAGATTTACGTATAAATAACAAAGTAATTTAAAGTTGGCGGTATGTGCAATGCAATTTAAAGTAAAAAAAAACTAAACAAAAACTAAAAAAATAAATAATAATAAATAAATAATAAATGTATGTAGGGCTGTCCATGGATTTCAGACAGAATTATGAAAAATGAGGACGGTTGCCATAGAAATTGACAATTTAAAAGCAAAATAACTTTGGAATTGTGAAGCCCAAACTCTTGAATAAGCAAAGATAGGAAACTGGATGTTGAAATGTGGGCTAACGGCTAACGGCTAACGGCTAATGCCTAATGTAGGTTCTTAGCTTCAGAATTTGATCAGATACACTGCGCCCTCTTCAATAAATTATCATCCATCCATCTTCTTCCACTTATCCGGGGCGGGTTGCGGAGGCAGCGGTCTCAGCAGGGACTGACGGACTTCCCTCACCCCAGGCACTTCCTCTTCACTCATAGAAATGATCAGTTGTTATTATTATTATGAAGAGGCTTAATAACATTTATTGTGTTGAGTTTAGTTCCTAGTTTGTGAAAATTATTCTGACAATATTCTGATTGTCTATTGTTTAGTGGCACCAGGAACACAGAATAAATATCAGTATTTTTATGATGTTGTGTCCTTGGGCAAGACACTTTGTTGCCAGCGGTGGAACGTAACAAAGTAAAAGTAGTAAAGTACTGTACTTAAGAAAAACTAAAGTAAAAGTACTAAAGTAAATTTTAAAGTGGATATTTTTTACTTTTACTTCAGTACATTTGAGAGCAGTATCTGTACTTTCTGCTCCACTACATTTTTGAACAGGACTGAAAAGTAAAAGTATTTTTTATTATAGTTTGAGACCTGCTGAAAAGGCTGGAGGTTTATTTTTAACACATTCATAATTTGAGCAAAACAAAAATATACAAATACAAAAAAATCTGTTGTTTCTGTTGAACAAAATTCCCAAATCTTTATCAAAATCAGTGCATTTGAAATACTTTTACTTTTTACTCTTTAAGTACATTTTGAAATACTTTTACTTAAGTGGATTTTTTTCATGTGATACATTTACTTTTATGTGAGTATTTTTTTTGCTCCTGTATTTGTACTTTTACTTAAGTAACACAACTGAGAACTTCTTCCACCACTGTTTTTTGTAAGAGAGTTTAAATCGGGGGATTTTGTGTTTTGAAAGTAACAGTCCACAGCACAGTCACTAGCTCCTCCCCGTTTAGACTGAACGGCGTTGCGTAAGTTTGGAGACATTCACACAGATACGGTGTCGTGTGGCTGCTTTATCCCTTGTCATTTTGTGATTCTAGCCTCGGATTAAACTTGATTCTTATTAATGAAAAACTCCTCATATCTCAGAGAGCGCCCCCTGGGGAAAGGCCTGGTTTAGACGCACGCGGCCGCGGCGTTTGGTGGCGATGTTCAAAGCCGCGTTGCGAGCAGAAGGTCACATATCACAAGTGTTTTTTAATTTCCCAAGACGAGGGATTATCTCTGTCAGAATCTGATCATCGGAGGCTGATTTGAGATGTTCAACCGCAGCTTATCCCAAATATTAAGACTTTTGTCCCCGGTCCCTTAAATCCTTAAATCCAAACACACAAACCAGTTACACATAGAGACATAGAGAGAGAGAAATAGAGAGATAGAGAGATGGATAGAGCGATAGATAGAGAGATAGATAGAAGTCTTTTGTCTCCAATCCCTTAAATCCAAACACTTACACAAACCAGCAAACAAGTTAAAGATAGAGAGATAGAGAGATAGACGGATAGAGAGATAAACCAGCACTACACTTCTGTTAAAGATAGAGAAATACAGAGAGAGATAGAGAGATAGATGGATAGATAAAGAAAGAGAGAGAGCGATAGAAGTCTTTTGTCTCCAGTCCCTTAAATCCAAACACTTACACAAACCAGAACTTCAGATAGAGAGATAGAGAGATAGAGAGAGAAAGAGATAGATGGATAGATAGATAGATAGATAGATAGATATAGATAGAGAGATAAAGATAATGAGATAGATAGAGAGACAGAGAGAGAGATACATAGATAGATACATAGCGAGAAAGAGAAAGATGGATAAATAGATAGAGAGAGAGAGACAGATAGATCGATAGATTTAGATAGAGAGATAGATACATAGAGATAGATAGATAGAGAGAGAGAGAGTCTTTTGTCCCTGGTCCCTTAAATCCTTAAATTCAAACACTTACACAAACCAGCACTTCAGATAAAGATGGAGAGATAGAGAGATGGAGAGAGAGAGAGAGAGAGCGATAGATGGATAGATAAACCAGCCTTACACTTGAGTTCTTGTTTGTCTATGGGCTCAAACATCATTTAAACACAGTCTGTTTTATACAGTTTTATTCTGTTCATTCTATTTGACTGAAACACTGTGAGTGTCACTGGGGAAATAAAACTGTACCGTGTAAAGGACTGGAAATGTATTTTATTTCAAATTTTTATTTTTTTTATTTTTTTAAATCTTAAAATATGTTTTAAGATAAGATTTTTGCTGAGCTCATTCACTTTTTCACTTGGTCAGAGCAGCTCAAAACCACAATCTAAACAAATCTTAAAGGTCCATTATGTAACTTTTCTGGAAGAGGAAGCCAATCTCCATGGAGACAGATGGATACACACGTCACACATCAACAGTGAACATTGGCGACGCTACCAGGCCAAGTTACAGGTCAGATCTGTGGAGAGGCGACCCCGCTCACACGCAGTAATACGTGTTTTTCAAGCTGCTCTTTAGCAATAAAAACACCTGTATAATTGAATGAATAAGATTTAAAAAAATAAAAAAAAACTTCATGGAGACAAGCTTGTGGCAGATCCTCCACCAGAAAAGTTACACAGTGCAACTTTAACCCTGGAGAACCCAAGAATCCTTTTCTTCTTTGGAAAATTATGAACAATGCATTAAATTACTGCTATAAGTTCACTGAACACTGAAATATCCACTTTTTCAATTTTAACCCTTTTATTTACTGCTATAGTTCACTGAACACTGAAATATCCACTTTTTCAATTTTAACCCTTTTATTCCCTAATTTAGGATCAGGGCCAAATTTGACCCATTGGGCTTTAGGCGAATCATTTCAAAGAATCACAATAACAAACACCGTCAATACACATTTAAACTACTTTAAATGTGAGGCTCGCGTGGAAAAATGTGATGTCTTTACTCCTTTGAATACTAAGAGTGACCAGAGCGGCGTAAACGGCCCCCGCACGACTGAGGCCGGCGTCACGGTCTTATACGGCAACGGCTCAGAGGAGTAAATTAAAAAACAGTTTTGTCTAATCTCTTGTCCCGCGAACAAGTGGCCCACCAGAGCCTCCCAAATCTGCCCCCCTCCCCAAGTGTTTACAGGGATAAGACGGATTAAAGACGCCCAGTCTCAAATGAAAAGTACTGTACGGAGACATGCAGAAGCACCGGCCAATCTACCGGAGGAGGGACGGACGGAGGGAGGGAGGGAGGGGGCGGAATTCCTTGATTGTGTCCCATTTGAGGAGGGGTCCGGCGGGGGGGACAACACTCTCATTTTCAGCCTGTCCCGGGACATCTGGGTCACGTCATTAAGTCCAATCTTCTGCTTGTTCATTCGCAGCTTACACAGATTAGACCGAGAGGAACACGAGGGAAAACGGGGATTTAAGACAAGACACGAGCAGGTTCGAGTAAAGAAACAGGAGATGTTTGAAGGAGACAGAACCTTAAAGGGCCCATAACAACCACGTGTTCTGATGTTTCCTCGTCACAAACAGACCTGGAGTTGTGTTTTGTTTCGTTCGCACATGTTTAACACACAAACCTGCAGATTTAGGCTGAGTTTTTCTCTCAAACTGAAAACACTCTGTTCCACCTTGTGTTTTTAAACTCCACACACCTTCACTAGAATCATCTGGATGATTTCAGCCCTGGAATTGTCAATCTCTAAACTGAAAACTACCGCTTCATGACGTCACGAGGTGGAACGGAGCATTTTGAGCTTTGGAGATGTAGACAGACTAATAATAAAGTGTTACTCAAACATGTGTGAATGAAACAAAACACAACTCCAGGTCTGTTTTTGAGGAGGAAACGACATTAGAACATGACTTAAAGCTGCAAGAGTCAATTTAGAACCTTGGAGTCACTGTGAAATAAGGTGTATTTTGTAAAACTAAAAATATAAATACACACAGACACATTAAACTATGCAATACTGTGACATAACATCCTTACCATAACCACAAAGACGGCACAACCCTCACATAAACTCTTACCTTAATCTAAAAATGTTGCTGACCTATTTTTGAAAGTTTTCGTATGACTTTTGGTCTCAGTGTTTCCACACACACTGCACCGACTCAACGACTGAATCTCTTTTGCAGATTTTAGTTAAAAATGCCAAGATCATAACTGAACACCACTGAAACTGAACTTTTGTGAGCATTAAGGACGTAAACTCACAAAAACTACCCTGAGACGTTCACCAGGAAGTTGTAGGACACGTCATACACGGCAGGTAATTACTAACTTAATACAGTTATTTATGTTTAAAATCAAAAACAAAACAAACAAAAAACATGACTATACGACACGACAGACGCGCTCGCCCCAAACTCACCAACAAGCAGTGAGTCTGTTGTCATAGCGCCCTCTAGCGGCACGTTCAAGTCTCTACAAAATATTAAAAATTCCAGACAGTGACCAGGAGGGGGCAGTGCTCGACCAGACAAAACATTCACCACGAGGAGCGACACAAACGAGATTTTTTTTTTTTTTTTTTTTTTGTCAAACCCATTACGTTTTAGAGGCAAACGTAGCCCGCAGTGTCAAATAAATGGAAGAACTGGGAACTTTTTTTCGCATTTTAAACGTAGTGTCTGGATAGAACTTGTTTTGTGGGTTATGACTCCGAATTTTGCCACAAGGTTTGAAGTTTGTGCTTTATGTCCAGTAATATTAGACTTTTCGTAATGGCTGGACATATAAAACACAGCCTATGGTCTATTTGCGTGATTACACTGAAATATGTGTCTGACTCTCACTGTATGACATGGATCTATGAGGGACGACTTCAAAAACTCCCAGAATTCCTCACGCGCTTGTTCAACAGCGATACTGGGGCGTTTAACCCCAGATCACGTGACTGTGTAAGTCTGAGCACGAGCCAAAGCCACCAAAACTGAGACGAGAAAGAGGATTTTAGCTGTTTTGCTTCACAAAAATGGAACACGCTCCAAGGAAAAGCAAAACTGGAGACTTTGGTGACAAAATTGCAGTTTAATAATGTGGTCACAGACTTTTACACACACCTGCTCCTGATTTTAATGTTTTATATGGACTTGTTTACGTGTTTGTTTTGTTTGTTTTCTGTTTATACTGTATTTTAAACAGGGCGCACGTGAAAAAGAGACTCTCATTGGGTTCACCTGAATAAATAAAGATAAATAAATAAATATAAGCGACAAGTAAACATGACCTCACTGTGTTTTTCGTCCAATTAATTTATAAAAATATCTTCAGACCAGACATGAGGGGAAAAGTGTTAGTAACAGATTCCAAAAACATATATTTGCTGACGCTTTTTTTTTTCCAAATCGACGGGAACCGACAAACCTTCGATCATTCGGCGTTTACTTGGGAATCTCTTCGTTTTTTGTTGCCAGATATTGACGAGACTTTCCCGGGTTTGCTTCTTCTTAAAAACTCTGCTCCAGGTGAGGCTCGAACTCACAACCTCGGCATCGCTCCGCAGATCACTGTCGTATAAGTACCGCGCGCTAACCGATTGCGCCACTGGAGCTTCACTGTGTCCGGGCTGGAAAAACGCTTTACGACTGTAACCGGCCCGGACCGCGTCAGATTACGAGCTCATAGTCGGTGTTTTGTATGTTTTAAATCACAAAGCAAAGATTAATTCAAAGAGGCTGACGTTTTTTAGCGTTAGAAAAAAAAAGAACAGGTGCATTCAATTGAAACGTAACTGAATGAGGCGTTCACGGACAAGCAATTGTTTTGTTTGTTTTGGGATTTTATTTTATTTTATTTTTTTAGGTTATTTTTTGTTTTTTGTTTGTTTTTGTTTGTTTTTTGTTTTGTTTTTTAGCATTAGAAAAGAAAAGACCAGGCGGGTTCAAATGAAACATAACTGAATGAGGCGTTCATGGACAAGCTATTGTTTTGTTTTATTTGTTTTGGGGGTTTTTTGTTTGGTTTTTTTTTTTATTTGATTTTGGTTTTTATTTTTTTGTGTTTTTTTTTTTTAAATTTATTATTTTTAAGAGTTTTTAAGTTTAAGTATGGGATGTTTTGATATAATATATCATCAAAAGTTTGAACGTTAAATGTTAAGTTGCAGATCAACTAACTTTTCATTTTTAAAGATGTACTGAGTAACTTTTCAATTGCTTTACAACTGTAACCAGCACGGAACACGTCAAATTACGAGCTGGTCACGGACAAGCAATTGTTTTTGGGGTTTTTTGTTTGTTTTTTGTTTTGTTTTTTTTGTTTTGTTTTGTTTTGTTTTGTTTTTGCTTTGTTTTTTTAAAGAGTTTTTAAGTTTAAGTATGCGATGTTTTGATATAATATGCCATTAAAAGCCAAACTTAAGTTAAAACATCAAATGTTAAGTTACAGATCAATTGACTCGTTATCATTTTTAAAGATATACTAAGTAACTTTTCTGGTGAGTGTCTGTCGCGGAGATGTTTTACCTCGAATGTTCTATGACCTTAAACCTAACTCACGTCTGTTCAGTTGTTCAGGTTCAGGTGTTTTATTGCTAAAGAAAATACCTGGCCCTGTGCTGTCGTCTGCTCGTCTCCGTGGAGATAGATTAATTTAATGACATACTGTAAAACAAAACAAGTACAAACAGAGCCGAGGACAAAAACGGTTCACTCGGGGCCTCGGAGCAGGTCCGTTTGGTGCGGCTCCTTCCGGCTGAGCTGCGTTTTCTTGCTCCGGGCGCGACTCCATTAGACACAGACGTCACCTGAACATAACTCATGTTTTCTTAATGAATAAAATGTAAATCTGGACTAAACTTGTATTCCTCAGCGATTCACAAAAAGACGTTTAGTGATTCCAAGTTTGTGGCGCTGTGAGATGAGGCTCAGAATCAGAATCAGAATCAGAAGACTTTTATTTCCATTGTCAGTGAACACAACTCAACTAGGAACTTTCTTTGGTGGATAAAGTGCACATAAAACACTGAATAATAATAATATAAAAAAGTAGAACTATAGGTATTATAAGTAGTTAAGAAAGATATGCTTAAAAATAAAATAGTCATAGAGGTAAATATATACAACAAACGCTAAAGCTAGCATAAACACAACATGCTAACCAGGCCTGGAGCCGACCCCTGACCTCGTCCCAGCTCCCAGTGAAAACAAGGCCATAGTGCAGCTTTAAACTGTATTATTTCTACGACGTGTAATCGATGTTGAAGAAGCACCACAGATATAAATGCACATAGCTAACCTGCTAGCCGCCATGTTCAAAACAGGAAGTGATCAAGGGCGCTCTCTCTGTACCTGCTGCTGTCAGACTCGTCATTTCGGTCTTAAATGTTCGTATTAACCCTCTACATGATCCTGGAGTTTTTATTTCACTATTGTGTCTGTAAATCAAGATATGAACATTAATAACAGACAAATCAGGCGCCTTCTTTTGCCGAGGTCGCTCCCGCTAGCGTTAGCAACAGGTTTGAGTGACGGCGTTGTTAAGCGCCCGCCCCCTGCTAAAGCACAAAAACACACAAACACACACAGACACACACAGACACAAGAAACGGGCAAAAGCTTTATACATTTTTGACGAATTAGAAATACCTTTTCTAGAATTAGAAGGTATTTTCTGATCTGTTAAAAGGGGACAGTCTGTTCCTCGCTGCTGATGTGACGTGGGGTGAAGGCTTTTATCCAAGAAACAGCTTCGTCCCGTCGCTAACGAGTCATGTTTTTCCATTCTCGTTTTCAAATGTAACCGTTGCACACGTAGCCTTTGCGGCGGCCTATTCACCGAGTCCGACAGGCCAGTCCATCAGTCACAGAACCGCGCTGTTCCGTTCCGTACGTGTCACAGTTGTTTATTGCAACAGGAGGTCTCACTCTGTCAGAAAAAAAACACAGTGTTCCTTCGGGGCACAGCACACTTCCAGGAACATGAATTATCCTCAAATCACGTCTCATTTTTCAGCTCGGTCAAAACGGAGCATCTGTCGTCGGGTTATTTCGCAGCTGGACTCTGCAGCTGTGCGTGTCGTCCATATTGAGAGAAACTGCAACACAAAAATATGTTTCATAAATCTACATGATACTGATCCGAAGAGAACGTAAAAAGATGAGTGAACAGAGGGACTGACCATGTTTAACCCAGGGCTACACCAGGACACATCCACGTTTTGTTATTAGAAATATTTTGTACTATATCTGCTACTACTACTACTACTACTACTACTATTACTACTACTATACTACACAGTGTTGTTGTGGCACTATTCAGTCCAATTCAAGTTAATTTTTATAGCAACTTAAGCCGACCAAAGTGCTTCACATAAAAGTCAATAAAAAACAAATATACAGATACACAACACACAGGAGACGAACAACAAAACACCTGTGTGTCCTGT
>KN473551.1:0-10950 GCA_000787095.1 Periophthalmodon schlosseri
GGGATTATCCTGCTTTATGGTTATTGTGTCAGTGACATAAAGCAGTTTGAATATTATCGTTATTCATATTATTGTGATATTCAGGCATACAGTATGTGTGTTTTGAGTACTGCATTAATGGTCCACAAACCTTGTATATGATTTCATATTTTCCATTACATATTTTTACTGCAGTTGTATTTGGCAGAGGAGTGTTAATTTTATGGTCAATAGTCTAATTAGCAGGTCTGAGGTGCTGGCAAACTAACAGACACATTACAGCCCTCATGCCAGGGTATAAGATGAATACTGTAATGTGACTAATGCCAACAAAAATAATGTCCCAGAAGTCCCCTGTTGTTTTCCCCCTCTGCATTTAAAAGAACATATTTCAAAATAAGTGGAACTCAATGTTGGTTGAACCTCCACCAGCCGGCAGGTTTGTAGAAGTGACTTTTCCATAGCTCCTCAAAACTTTACAAACATCAAATCCTAATATCCAAAGAACACGTCAGGTGAACCCATAGCACCTGTTTGTCTCTAACAATCCAATTTTGTATGCAATGTTGTTGCTTGGAGTAAAGACAACACATTTTTAGTTACAGAAATAACTTCACAAAAGAAACCTGTCATACTCACCCTTCAGCCCAAGATGTGATAGTGTAAGTTGCAACAAGCACCATGGATTAAGTGAGGTGTTGTTATTTGCACCAGTTTAAATGAACCCAGTCAATGGAGCACAATGAGCAGCTGCCTTACAGTGTGTAATATATCTCTAGTCTGAAACACCATCGCCTCGTGTCAATACCCCAAACCGCTCATATAACAAAATGACCTCATACAGCCTTAAGAGAGAGTACTAACCATTATTTTACTCACTCTAAGGAAACGCCTCCGCCTCCAACTCTCCAGCACTAGTATTTGAGCCAAATGTCCAACACAGATAACAACAACAGCAAGAAGAAATGGGTGGATATTTATCACATTGTGGGGATAAAATCTATATGCACCCTCACTTTATAGGGACCTGCCCCCCTTATGGGAACAAAAATCAGGTACCCATGATGGAAATCCTATTATTAGATCAACAGCATGGTTTGAAGTTCAATTAAAACTGGTTAAGGTTAGGAATTGGGTTAAGGTTAGGTGAGTAGTAAGTATGGTTAAGATTAGGATCGGTCTCTAGGAAATGAATGTAAGTCTATGTAATGTAATGTCCCCATGTATTTTACATATGTGTATTAATGTGTAAAAACAGCAAAACTTGAACAATAGCTAAAGTAAACCTAATGTGTGTGAAATATATCTCGACATACAAGAATCCCTCCTTTCTAAACAGTCATTTGGATATACAAGTATTGTTGACCCATAAAACCCTTTCGTGAAATACAAAATTACAAATCTATCTCTATCTATCTATATCTATAATCTATATCCCATTCTGACCACTGTTCTTGAAACTCCAAGGTTTAACTTCTGTGACCTTCCTCCAAAGAACAAACAAGGTGCTAAAGACTGGCAGGAGAACATGACACGGGCGGCAAATTGCCACAATTTCGATCGTTTTCTAAATCCCACCTATTGAGGAAAAGCCATGCCATAGAGTGCGTTCATTAGCCCACAGCTGTAGTTGTGCTGTTGGAATCTCCTCTTTCACATTATTACAGCGTCAGGGCTCCTGGGAGAGAGAGAGAGAGAGAGAGAGAGCACAAATGTCTATGCAGCACAGGCAGGAGAAAACTTCCAGATGTGACATGTCAACGTCAACGACACCCAAGGACCAACCCGGATCCAGAGGTGTGGATGGGAGCAGTCCTGACTGACAGCCTCTCAGCGGGAAGGAGGAGATCACTCAAGAGAGGGCCAGAGGAAAATAATCAGGCTTCAATGGGACTGTGTGTGTCCCAGACAAGGGGGAGAGAGGGGGCACATTCATGAAGCTGGAAGAGATGATTTGACATGTTTTTAGCTGGTTACAAATATCATGTTATAGACTTTGTTTAGACCCCAGAGGACATATCACTGGGATGATGGTGAAAAAAATTGATGGCGGTGAAGAGGAAGAGATGGAAAGGTTGAAGTGGCTGATGGTTCTACTGCTGTGGAAGATGTGTGGTAGAAGAGGATTAAATCATATAGCACAATGAAGAAGAGTCAGGAGTGCATCTATAAACATTTTAAGGGGTAACTGGATCAAATGCAATGTGAAAAGTTTATAAAAAAACCCAAAACAAATTATGTGCAAATATAAAATCAGATTAACTGCTGCAACTACCAGACAATGCATCTGACCTGCATATTTTAGAAGTACAAGATTACCAAGAGGAAAAATGCACAGACAGGGGGAGAACAGAGATAAGTCTTTTACACTGCCACTAGTGACCAACTGGTAGAGCACTCTGGTGGATGAACAGATGAAAAGCCCACTGCATATAGCACCAGGTAAGCAAGCGTGTGCATGTCCATGGGGCTCTGTTAGCTTGAAGCCTGTTGACATGGAAATACATTTGAAAGTCAGCAAATTTGTCCCAGGGTGAAGGATAAAGAAGGACCGACCCACTAGTAAATAAACCTAAATCTAGTGTGCACTGGACTGCTCCACAAAACGCAGTAACATGTGTAAACTGCAGCAGCCAAACAAAGGTAACAATCTGTGGCTCCATGACAACGACTGACAGCCAACAAGACAGAAAATACTGTTCTGGTTGGTGAAATTGACTCTGCTCTAAACCTTTTTGAAGGGGCACTCAGACTTGTCCTGGTTTGAGCTTAGCTCTGTCCCAATGTTGACTTAGTATGTTATTCAAACGCAGTGTGTGTGCATACCCCCCGATCTGTGGTGCATCTGGATAAGTTGTACACCCAGAAGTCCAGCTGCTGATTTCCTTTAGTCTGAGGAACAAGTCCCCCCAGTCCACACAGTGCTCGCAGTGCTCACAGAGTAGAGGCAGCAGATGTCCCCAGAGCAGAGCCTAACACACACACACACACACACACACACACACACACACACGCACACTGGTCATATGCAGGCTGCTGATAGTGAGGCGATTAGGGCACAAAGTCACCCTCAGTGGGCCATATGTGGACCAGATGCAGCCAGCCCCTCTCTCCTTCAAAGAAACAATTAGACACAATTATCGCAACATATAAATGAATTTCATCCATGATTAAAATGTTTGGGGCACGGGGCCGGGCTGGACGCAAAGCCAGGTGGTTGTAATCTCGGAGCAGTCTCAGAGGGTCCAGACTGAAAGAGAATGAGAGAAAGCTGTTTATTCAAGCACTTGTGGGCCTGGTCAAGTGCTCCTCGTTTGCCACCAGCGAAGGCATCTGTCCCCTAATACCACTATAATGAAGGCCATTGACTTTAATAGAGTGGTGTTTCAGAGTGGGCAGTAATTAGAGCTGCTTTGCTCTGGTCTGGGAGGTGGGTGAGACTTTGCAAATAAACAGAGGCACGAGCAGCGGGCATCTGAAGTCTGTAATCCTCATGGAGAGACAGGAACACAAGCCATGCATTCACAGCGCATTACCGTAAGTGGTAGGAGAATGACAGGTGGCTGCAGTGCGTTTAGAGGGGATAGGAGAAGAGTCATGTATGATCAGAGAGAAGAGAGAGAGAGAGAGAGAGAGAGAGAGAGAGAGAGAGAGAGAGAGAGAGAGGTACTATGGATGTAAGCGCTGTCATAGGAGTAATAAAATGAAGTAAGAAGACATTTTCTTCATTTGCTTTAAGGTCATTTGCAAAGATGTGGTGGCACGGTGGCTGAGTGGCTAGCACTCGCGCTTCACAGCAAGAACGTTCCAGGTTCAATTCATGGATCGCCTGGGCCTTTCTGTGCAGAGTTTGCATGTTCTCCCGTGTCTGGGTGGGTTTCCTCCGGGCATTCCGGTTTCCCCATCAACCCAAAACATGCACCATAGGTTGAATCCTCCAGATCTCAAGATCATGGAGATGACATTGACATGCATGGAGACAAGCAAGTGGTAGACGCACCACCAGAAAAGTTACATAGTTCACCTTTAAATAAAGCCATATATATAAAGAAAAAGAAATGCGTCTTTTAGGTACATTTTCCATTCACTTTAGTGAAGTGTGGTTGAAGACACAACAGCAACATGACCTTGAATCACCATCCTTCAATTAAAGCAAGACAACTCTCAAATGTCTGACATTTTCTGGATGAAGTTTGTCTTAAAGTTATAGAAAAAGTAGTCTTCAGGTGATAAATGTGAGATCAAATAGTACATAATTGTCTCCCCAAATGCCATGATTTAGACTTAATACAGTTTGCCAAAAATATTATAAGTTGTTCTCCAAAGCCTCTCTATCACATTAAGGGACATAATTTATCCATTGTTGAACGACTTTCTGGCATCCTTTATATTGTCTTGATTTGCCATTCGTCGGCTTGGGTCAGATGCCATAAATTCAACCTACAGCCTGTAAACTATTGGCTGTAGCATCAGATAATTTAACTTCCCATACGCCCGGTTAGGTACTTCCTGATAATTTATGTGTTTACTGCTTAGATTAGAAACATCCATCTTGTCTTGCTCCCAGCATGCTTTGCGTCAGGTGGTGTAATGTTGATGTATGAAGTGTGAAGAGGAGGCTTGTTCCATGGAAGGTTTTATCTTCAGCTGAGGAGGAGCCAGCAGGACGTTCCATGTGTGTTCTGATGAAAGCACAGGGCCACCTTGTACCAGCGGGGAACATCCATCAAGTGACAAGCCGTTGAGTGGAGAACAGGGGGAACATTGGGGTCAAAGATGGTACAGTCCAAACTCATAAACATTTCACAAGTAGCAACAAAGATCCTAAAATATAACGGAACATACCGGACAGGGGACAGAATGAACTTGAGGAAATATGTAAGGTAATCTCATAGCAGAGTATCAAAGGGGCGGGACATGAGGCTTATTTTTTGGAATGTTATGTGACCCAGTCACAGTCTGAATGTGTTTATATAAACCATTATGCTCATGTTTTTTTACCTCCTATTGGTCAGCTGCTGTCATGCTTAGACTGAGAAGTTTATTTACCATCAGTACAAGCCCAGAGACCCAGAAACATGAACCCTCAAGACATAATGATATTCCAGTGTGGTCCAGTCTAGTCTAGTCTAGTCTATGTTTCTGCTGTAGGGAGTATTATACGTCTGATGGCCAAGGGCAAGATAATAAGGACTGAACTTGCTATATGTGGCTGGCACAGCACAGAAATGCAATTTCTCTATCACTAGTAAAGTATGAACTCTCAGTCACAAGAAGTAGCTTCTTCTCAAAAGTGTGGCGTAATTGTGATGAAATTGAAATTGTGGTCTAGTCTCTTGATCTTTGTCAAATTGACCACTTCTATGTCAAAGTCTTAGCCACTATTCACATTTTGCATTCACAATTTTTTTTCTTTTTTTGAAATGTAAAATACCTTCAAAATTTGATTCCTATTTTGGGGCAAGCATGACCCCAGTTATACACCTCTTGCTTTTCAGATCTCTATCACCTATCTACATGATACTATAAGCCAGGCCTAATACAATACAATACAATACAATACACAGCATTCAAGATATCATGGTGCCTATGTGAAGTGCAACTGCTACTGCAAAGAATCACAAGACATTGACACACAAATAAGTAATAAAATAATAACAAAAATACAATACAATAGAGCAAATGTGTCTTGTGTATTTAAAAGCCACTGTCTCTTTAATTGTGGAAGTCCCTCTGAGGGTCACTCTCCAAACAGCTAAGCATTGATGACAGCCAGATCAAGCGCACGGTTAAAACATTATTTCCCGAACAACAGCACTATTAAAAGTATAAAGGCACTGGGGGCGGATAATTCCTGGCACATGGCGGTAAGACAATCCTTTAACAAAACAAAGACTTTGAGAAAAAACAACCCGGCTTTTCTCATTTGCTTTTTTCAATCTCTGCCAACTTTGAAGTGGCTCTTGAGGTCGAGTGATCAGCGTGTAGCACATTTTCACAAGCACCACTGGTTCTATATTTACAACGCAACCCTGTCTTTAACAAATAAAAACAAATGCAACAACCATTTGGAGCCAATTGCCCCAAACATTCAGATCTTTCAATAGGGTCTGTCCTCCAGGCTTTTGTACCATTCAGACATAATTTCTCAGCGTTTCATGATTGCTTCCACACAGTCTTCTATGGATCCAGCTGGGGATTGTAAAAATAAACTAAAAAAGAGCAGATTAGACTTTTTAAATTGGTTTCTTTTCATGTTTTCTGTGTCCAACCTGGCGCTCCATGGGAATAAAGGGAAGCGGGCAGGAACGCTAATTAGGCAGAAACAGGGAGAGCCGGACCTGTTGCCTTCCAGATGTGTTGTAGATCCAGATGTTTGTATGGAAGGTGTTGGTTCCACTCTGAGGTGTTGGAGCGGGACACCTGCACAGTGCCATACCACTCCAGAGGCACACGCCAGCCATGGGTGAGTGGCCTCTGTGGCTTACAACTACATTTACATGCACAGAGAACTACCACATTGAAATCATCTTTGCCCCAAAACCAGACCACTCTTGTTCCAGTCTACATGCTGATCAACAAACCAAATAGGTACGAACACAAGGCTAGGAAATGTTCAGGTGCGTCCAGTAATTTACTATTAGCAGAAAAACTTTGCAGCTATAAATACTAATAAAAATGGCTATCATACATCACCACACTTTTGGCAAACATAGCACATGAGAACAAACAAACACATTTTGAGCCTTGGTAATTTTTACTGTCACTTTAACACAGCTGACTAAAACAATGAAACAGCCTAAGCAAGTCAGTGATTCTAAAATTGCTGATCTAAAATGAGTGAGTAAATGTCCAAACACACACATATTACCTAATGCAGTTGAATGCCTTTCCTATCCTGCTCCTAGTGTTATCAGACTGCACTGTAACATGCTTCAGGCATCCAATTACAAACTGGCTTTTCAAAAATTGCATATATCAGTATAAGTTTGTTTTTGAACAGAAGGTGATGTGACTGTGGGGTGAAATGCCAAGTGAAGCTTGTAAACTTTATTTCAGTGGGTGCCAACATTACGGCAGACCTATAAATGAAAAGGTATCCTGATTTTTTTCCTGCTCTACCACGTTCAGTGCATAATTTTGTGTCCTTGGGTAAGACACCTAATCTACATTTCCAACTCCAGAATGGCACCTGCATCTCTGCCAATATGCCCCAGGGCAGCTGTGGCAACAGGAGCTCACCACATCCGAGTGTGGCTGAGGAGTGAATGAATAATGCCCCAAATTGAAAAGCAACTAGTACTGAGGTAAGTACTGAGGAAGTGCTATATAAAACCAATACACTGTTATTCAAGTTGATCATATTTCTGTGCCGCTCCCCCAAAGCTCTGGGCCTGTGTGTTTGAATAGAGATGTTCTGGAGCCAATAGAAGCTCCAGTCACTGCAGTTTAAACCTGGCATGGTGCACCTCTGCCTGGGAACAATACACAGAATACAGCCACCCCGCTCCTCTGCCTCACTGAGTGCTAATGGGCCACTGCTAAGGCTATTAACCTTCCACTGCCCAACCAACTTCACAGGACCTGAACAACCACAGCGCCGTGTGCAAGGTGCTGGGAGAAACAAAACAGATATTCAAAATGGTGGAAAATAAAAGGGCTTCCATACCGATGCTGCACAACAACACGAATAGAACTGTACAACTTTAAAGAGAGTGAAAATGGGATTATTTAAACCATTACTGTGTAAACTTTAACAGATGATAAAAGAAGAGGAGTCAAATGTAAGTCACTGCATGTTAGTGCTTATAACTATTGCATTGTTTTGGTTGGATTTACATTTCAAAGGAACTATATTGCACTATGTACTTTGATTTATGTTATAATGTTGTTTCCTCATCGAAAACATACCTGGAGTTGTGTTTCATTCACACATGTTCAACACACAAATTCCAAATATTTAGGCTGCATTCTTTTCTCAAATTGAAAACGCTTCATTCCTCTGTGTGTTGTCATTAAGTGGTAATACAGGAAATGCTCTACTGTATTTTTAAACTCCATACACCTTCACGAAAATCATTTTGATCATTTCAGTCCTGGATTTGACTAACTTTGAAGCTACATATATATTTAGCCTCATTGAATCGGCTTCACTCTTCGGTGCACTGGTCAGCAGAGACTTTCTGTGACAATCTGAACTGAACAAAAGGTAAAACTAAAATAGAGATTTTTTTTAAAGCAACAAATTAGGGTTATTCTGGTGTATTGCAGAGTAAAGCAGTTCAATGGAGACTAAAACATAGCCGTTAACCTTAAAACTACCACTAAATGACATCACAAGGTGAATTTTGAGCTTCGGAGATAGACAGCCTAATAATGCAGGATTACTCAAACATGCGTGAATAAAACAATGTTTTTGTTTCTCCAGTGGTGTGTGCCGTATGGAAATATGAATATGAAAATTCTTTGTATTTCGCTGTTGGCTGCTGTTCTTTAATAACACTGTGGTCAGGGGCAAAAACAAGTGGAGCTGGTTACAAGCCTTAGTGGGAAGAATGTTGTTTTTACGCTTTCCAGAACAATTCTAATTTTACTTTTATATTAATTCAAAAACAACTACAAAACCACATGACTTAAGCCGCAGACAGTGGCATCTTAACTGGTCCAGAGCTGTTCTTTTAACTCCACACAAAGCGTCCTCGCAGTTTTCATGTTGAAACAAAACTAGAATTGTATGTTTGTCGATCCCCCCGCAGTCACGTTTTTACAGCCAATCGTTTGTAAGGCACTTGAGTGTATTGAATTACAGTGACTCCGGCCGGAAAAATCTGAGGCAATGCTTTAGAGCAACAATAAACATGCAGCTGAACAGGTGTCACTGGGATACTAAAGACAAACATACAAATAGATGAAAGACAGATGTGGAATGCTCCTGTCTAGAGACACAGAGTACAGGAATATGCACACACTGATACACTGAGAATGATATTTGTGTTTTTGTTCTGAAAATTTGAAAATGGGGTCACACTGTACTTTACGGCGTAGCATTGTAGTGGTTGGAAATCAAAAATGTTTTTTCACAGTCTGCTGGTTTATGGTCTGGAGAAATCATATAGCCCTAAAGTAGAATGATGTGTTCTATTTCCACCAGTAAAGTTACAATTACAGGTGTTTTTATTGCATACAAACCTTAATGTCATGCTGTGGAACATTCCAGGCAAACCTATAAAATCATGGAGATAAGCAAGCAGCCAAACATTACACTTTTAGTTAATGCTATTTCCATCCTACTATGCTATATCTGTGTGTAAAGCTCAGTGGTATTCCAATTATGTCTGCTTTGATATTTTCAGTGTTGATTTACATCTCTCTTTGTTCAGTGTTGATTGTCTCCCTTTAAAAACTTTGCTCAGCACTGTATGCTTCATTTTACCAGACTAGGCAATGGCAAAAGACATTCAATGAGATGTGACAGCTCCAGTGAATCATCAAGTTACACAATAAACTCCCAGACAGAGCTCCGGTCACAAGCAGAGCCGAGCTGCCATCTATAAAGCACGTCTCAAACAGGCCATTTCACCTCGTACTGGAGTGAACCAGAGGAGCAGAAGGAACAAGACATGACCCAATCCCAGAGGCACTTTAGAACTAAATGTCACACTTAATTGTATTGGCGTGTATAAATAAAGGACAGGATAAATACATTCAGTGCACAAAAGAAGGCCTGTATTTGCAAAAACTCAGTTTCAGTTTATTTTAGAAATTGTAAAAATATAAATTCCACCAAATTTGTGCTTGTCCATTTCAAGTTCCAAGTTCATCTGACCATAGTTTTTTCTTTTTTTTTTTTTTTTATCCTCCCATGCTAGACAGTAGTATTTCTAATTCACGTCTGAGTCATGTTATACGATATATATGCATAAAATAACTGTAAAAAAACGGAAAATATCAAGATCCAATGCCATGAATGTTACAAACAGACTTCTCTTTAAAAACAAGTCACCTCACTGGAATGTCACCAAAAGTCATTACATTCTGTTTTTATTTATATTGGCTCAACGTTATTTGGACTTTAATTTGTATATTTAGGGAAACAGAGACACACTGAGCTCAGGGGGAGGAGGATGCTTTCATGTCACATAAACAAGAACATAATGTAGCCCGGAGGCTCGGGGCAGTTATAAACTAAAAAGAGCTAAAAGCAGCTAGAGTTACTTTCATAAAACAAAATATCTGGTTTCAAATAAGACCAAGGGCCACGAAATGGGCAAAATAAATAGGTTCCCATGGATTTCAGATAAACGTTCATTCGTATCTGTTTTTTCTAAACCTTGTACAACCGTATTCAATCAACAAATATAGGTCTTTGGTTGTGTTCATCTGGACTGTGGACAGTGTTCAGAAATGTATAGGTCTATTCCAGGAAGTACCTTTTCTCATCAACATCAATCAAAATATTCACAACACCTCCAGCTAGGCACTCCCAACTCAAGATCTAGAAATCGGTGTGCTACACTGCGAGCATTCACTGCTCCTGACCAGATCGATATTGTTACAACTTATAAGTTGTTAAAAAAGACATATTTAACTTGTTCTGGTATTTATATATAATCCATGACACACGTAGTTGTTTTACACTATACTAATTTTAACATTTCAATTGTGTTCTAAAATGACAGTATATAAACAGGTCCGCTGACATCTGAATCAAAACAGTGCTGTCGGACCATGCTGCCCATTCTGGTTAAGTGCTCTTAAAAGTCAGTTCTGAATTTCTTCTCTTTTATTTTGACCATTTGCAGAGTCAATTTCATATTCACAAATTGTTGCAACACCAATCAATCTTCGGATAATTACAGTTAGAGAGAGAGGGAAGCCAAAAGGAAGGGAGGACCTGCATAGTCATCTACATTGTGGTCACTCAGCCCAAGAATTAAACCCACAACCCTGCTACTTTTGACCACCCTATTT
>KN473551.1:11020-35708 GCA_000787095.1 Periophthalmodon schlosseri
CGTCACACACTCACACTTTTGGCATATTTTTTTCAAAAAGTCCACTCAGCCTGCCTTCCTTCCGGTTCAGAGTTTTGTGGTGGACATAGCTGTGATGAGGTAATCCCTGGTTTACCGAGACAAACGTGAACACTGTATTCTTAGGGCTTGTGGTGAGAGCATCTCTGACCGACAAGCCACTCTAAACCACCAGCATAACTGCACCAGAACTTCAAATCATCCAATACAGCAAAAACCAAAATAAGGGAGGAATTGTAGCGCATCTGTGATAGTTGGAAATACCCAAAGAGCCAAACATGTCTGGCTCTACAGACTGTACAGTGAATATGACATACTCTTCACTGGTTTTCACTGGTTTTCACTGTAGCGTTGGTCTGTGAGATGTGGGTCTAGTCTAATAACAGCAGTGTGTTTTTAAATGGTAAATACTTTGATCTACTGTAGTGATAAAAACTGAAAAATACCATTCTTACGTCATGTTCAAATTAATAAAATGTTTTATATATGTACCTTGTGGCTTGTGCTAATGGACTTTTATGTTGTGGATTGGATTCCTCTTGGTGGTTTGGTGATGACCACAGAAACCCAGACTTCTTTAGGGGAGGTTTACATTAGAAAGTGGACGAATGGGCAAGTAGACATTGAAAACACATTTTTTCATACTCAGTGGCAGTAAGCTACTTCTGTGGTCACAGCTGCCCTGGGGAAGACTGACAAAAGCAAAGCTGCCATTTTGCACCACCGGTCCCTACGACAGTCGCTCACGCATACACCACATACAAACATGGTGGGTAACAAGTCTTTCCCAAGGACTCCACTATAGTATGCACTGGTGGGAGCAAAACGCAAACCTTCGGGTTGGTGGTCAAACGCTCTAACACCTAAGCCACTGCCACCCTTGTATTTAAATAAACTGGACGTTGGTGATTGCTCCTCAGGCTAAAAAAAACATGATCAAACTTTTTAACCTTTATTAGGCCATGTGTTTCTAAGATTTTGGCCGGTCTCATCATGTTCGATTTGAAGTGTTATCTAACATTATTACAGTGTAGCTGATAACCCTGTCTGCTCATAATTTGTGTCTTTGTAGTCAACTGGTCTGTCCAGGCCAGAGCTAGTGTGTGACCTTTGAAGGAGAGATAGAGGATTGATTCTGACTACACTTTGTCTAGTCAAATCTAAAGTGCCGATTCACTGTTTTTTGAATGGGCATGTCGACCTCTCTGCAGGGACCATGGCTTTTTCAACCAAATATTTTCCAATCAATTAATCACGTGTATTTATTAACTACTTCATAACATTCTTAACATCACTGAGTATTGCAAATTAGCTTTGGGTAGAAATGTTGTACTGTTACAAGCATTTTCTAAGCTGTTCAATATAATAAATGCAAAACAAAAAGCGGCACAGCATAAAACCTATTTTTCATCCAAATCCCATCTGTCAACATTTACAATAATAATTTTTGGGTGTAATGTGCCATATGAAATTGCCCATAAGCTTATAGTCTTACCTCCATGACTTCACTGAGAGGAAAACAAGGGAGGGATGGAGAGTGACACGCAAAGACTGGATCAGTGCATGTTTGTGTTAGACTTAAGTTCAACAAGTCATAAAAAATGCCATTATTGCACATGTGGTTTATGTTACAATCTGATGCCGGACTACAGTGTGCCCATGGCATAATTCAAAATGACACTTTGGAACAACATAAACGTGTCCATAAAACTTAAGCCTAATTTGCAATTATAGAAGTAGCAATTTCCTTCATACACGTCATTGATAATTTGAGTTTTCTCGTCTCGTTGGTGCGCTGACACTGGTTCTGTGTGGGGTCTATAATGAAGCATGTATTTCAGGATGGTAATTACACACTTTAGGCGTTCCATGCAGCTTTTGGGATAATGCACTGCCACACGGGAATTTCCCTGTTTTCTGAGCCTGCTGCGTTTGCAGGTGTTCTGTCCAGAGGACACTAGTGTAACCAAAAATGTGTAATAGAGTACAGGTCCGGCAATGGATAACAGCAAAAGATTGATTAAACTAAATTTGGACAAAATGAAGAAAACCATTTAACAAATCTAACAGTTTTTTTACACTTTCATTTTTTTTGTTTTTTTTAATTGAGAACCTTAATATTATCCATCCATCCATTTTCTTCCGCTTACCCGGGGCTGGGTCGCGGGGGCAGCAGTCTAAGCAGGGACTTCCAGAGTTCCCACACCCCAGACACTTCCTCCAGCTCCTCCGGTGGGTCCTTAATATTACTACAATATTTTTAGTTGTGAATACTGATTACAATATTGATAATTTAATCAATAAGTCTGAGTCGTATTGAATGATAACACTGAATAAATAATAACTGATGAAGTTGTAATACATTCAATTGGTATGTTTTTTTCTCCTGTTCTAAGCCATCCTGCAGCGTTTTGTGCAGCATATTTTACCTTTAAAATAACATTACCCAAGAAGAAAACACCTCTCAGTGTATTCAAAAATGCATTACTGCACTGTGTGCTCTCATGACTCCAACATTCCCTTATAGGTACAGAAAATGGCACGTACAGCTATGGTCCTGCTGGAGGTCTTTCATGATAAACTTGAGCTCCCCAAGAGAATAGTCTTGTCCCAGTCTTCAAAGATTTTGTCTGAAAAGGTACAGTAGTTTAGCTGTTTATGTTCCATACAGGAGGGTGAGTGGGGACGGAGCTTTGGAGGGTCAGAGAAGGAGGACCCTAATCCGAGATGGCAGGATCAAACGGGACTGGATCCAGTGACGATAGGGGAATAGATTGAGTTTCGTGCAGGAATAATTTAACACTTCTATAACAGTTCATGTCAAACACATGGCCTGGCCAGAAGCACATAGTAGATATATAACAGAGGGCTGTGGCATTAGAAGAGGTCATTTGACAGAAACCTCAGCCAACTTAAGTTTGTTTGAAATTGTTTCTGGTTGAACAACATCTCAACTTCATTCATTCTAATTAAATGCTTGACCAATAATATATTAAGAGTCACATGTTTGCAACTGAAATCCAGTTATGTGAGTACAAATGTGTGAAGTTCACTAAGGTCACTATATTTCATTTCTTTCCATGGGTGTGCTTGAGGGGTGGCCAGGTGTAGAAAAGACCACCCCTGTAGCTGATGCCACCCCATTGAATCTACAAGTTTCTAAAGGTCACAAATACCTGGATATGCCTCTGTTTCTTTCCTGGGATGCAGATGGAGTAAACCAGAACCATCAAATGGCCTACATGAATGTGTTCTTTTATGACATCACCAATTCTGTAATGTGATTTTTTTTAATACAATGTTGACAATCAGAACATAGTGACATCCTGCAGCAAAAAAAAATTTGAAAAAAGAAGTAGGGCTAGAATATAGTTCCACTGGTGCCATACCTGTGCTGTGATCCCTGTCGTTTACCTTTCTCCACTTCCACTGATGACGCAGCACACTCCACATCAGGGCCGTTAACACTTAGGGACCCTGTTGAGTCACTCTCTTCAGAATTCAGGGTTGGCAGGACTTAGAGTTTCCATCATTCCTGAGGAGCAGAAAGTGCAAAGTTACAGCTCATAGACATGACTTCATATGACACATTCATGTAACAGCCAAACCCTGAAGGCAACATTTCATCTCAGCGTCACGTTTGGTGTTTTTTAGCGTCACCAGGGCTTTCTTAGTGTCAAAGGAGGAGAAATGGGAAAATTTAGGGGAAGTGGACTGACGTTTTTGAGCCCTGCATGGATGAACTGGAGTCAGAATGTTTTTTAATAGTTGAAAGTAAGTATAGAAAAGTGGGCGGAGAGGGGGGGTAGGTGAAAATTGACTCTTTCTGAGCACTCAAGCAAGTATGTCTTGTATGCAAGACAATGCAGGATTACTCTTCACTCTACTCAGGATAACTTTGAGTAAGTTTAATTTAAATTGCCTGAGAGATGGAAGAAGAAGCATGAAGGTGGAGTTCTAACTGTATTGTCCATCTCAGTCTAGACCAGTCTGGCTATGCTTCCATTGTGGGGAGTTTTACATCTCTGATGACATAAGCCAAGATAAGGGCTCAGCAAGGGTGTTATGATGAAGGTTAAAAGCTCATAAAAGTCAACGTAAATTATTGACTTTTACAATGTAAAAAAATTCCTTGCTTCAACAATTTGCTACTTGCCATATGCGTGCCATCCTCATATGGCACACATATGGCAAGTAAACAAACTGTAACTGTTAAGTAAAACTAATGTTCTGTAAGATTATTTTTATTTGTAACTGGAAAATATTTTGATCTTATAGCACAATTTTAGCAATGTTACAATGATACCTGTTGAAATGGCAGCCACCTTTGACTTCTGATCACACATTTTTTTAGCTAAAGTCACTACTGGAGGACGATTCAAATTCCAACTGTTGAGCGGATCACGGGTCATTTTGTGTGTACAGAGGACAGCGGCATGAGGGAACAGGAGCAGGTCGTGATCTAAAATTCCTCCTTTAAGTTCAGATCTATCATGAATAAAGCTCCACATGAACATTTCAAGACTCAACTTTGTTTGAGTGTGCATGTGCTGTACAGTAGATAAGAAAGGCCAGTGAAAGACGCAGGGGTATCCATTACTCACCGGACGCCTATGGAGAGAGAAGGAAGGCGCACCTGAATCCTGTTTAATGGTGGAAATGGATGCACAGTCTCCTGCAGAGTAATGCTCTTTATGGCCAGTGCTCACCTCTGATATATGGGACCTAGAAGACAGTTGCCTGTGATGGAGGCGGAGGGATACAGAGGTGCTTGGACGGATTCTTGTGGGCGATAGTGCGGCTTTGAACTCAGGGTCAAGCGGCTGCCGCTCTGTGATTGAGTGCTGCACTGGCATTCCCATAGGATGCAAGGGCTTATTTCAGATGACCAATTGTGAATATGTGAGTGGAAAATGAATAAAGTAACAGGTATATTTATCTACAAATACACTGTCAAGGAAAGACCCCGAAGCTTTCTCCATAGAGATAAATACGTTGGATTCCCTACAGTACAACATTTTATCCAAAGCATAAAATTTCCATGGCGATAAGTATATCCTCCAATATGTTTGAGTCAGGTTTGTGGAGATGCAAGCCAGCTCACAGTAAGGATACATGCTTTTCAAGTTTTCTTAGTGCAATAAAAACATCTATAATGAAAATGATTACTTATACTTTTTTACATTAGTGCATTTCTTTGGTCTATTTTTTGCTAAGAGATGATGCAGTGGGGCTTTACATTTTTTCTTAAATTATTTCTCTATTTGTCTCTCATTAACATTATCAGTCATTATTGTATTGTAAACAAATAAAGTGTACACATAGACTACAAAACTTTTTCAAGTTCTTAAGCCAAAGTTAGTGTGGCTAGTGTGTATCTTTGAACTTGTGCACGGCCCAGGGTCATGCTGGGCTGATTGAGTGCTGCTCTGCTGGTCCCATAGGAGAACCCAAGGATGAGGACTTATTTTAAGCCACCAACTGCAGGAGGTGATCAGAGACCCCATATCTCAGAGCAAGGTTACATCAGGGAGCGTCAGCACAAATCTGACATGAGTCAGAGGAAACAAGATGCATTTCAGCAACCTTTAGGTTCAGAATAGCTAAAGAAGCTAAATATTTAGCAGGAACCCAGGAAAAGTAGTCTAAGTAATTTAAAGCCATACAGTGGAATATTCTAGGTGTCCCTATACAACAGTAACTTTTATTTTACTTGGAAAACAAGATACTCTCAGCTTGATGTTGCTAACCTTATGCTAAAAAGTTTACTGGCCCATAAGCTTGTGGGTTTAATAAAGTAAAGTAATCACACAATGGTGTTAGCTCCTAGCATTTCTGTTTGTTTGTTGTGGTCGCATATAAGAAATATAAATTATTGAATACAAGACCAAGCTGATGCTGAAACATTTCCCTCCAAAATCCCAAATATTGACAGAGCAATAAATGAAACTTCTGTGATATTCAAATATCCCGAGGCCATTTTAGCTTTGTTGCATGACAGTGTTTGTGTGTCAAAGCATCATACTGAGAGAGCCACTGTGTTAAATAATGTATGCTCGTTTATTTCATAGCTACTTTGCGTTAGCTTCACGAAAAAAGAGCTGGTCTATATTGGGGTTTGGGAGAGTGATAATGGTGAGAACTCATTGGAAAGTGATTCAGAGGTTGGCACGCACACAGACACACACTGCGCTGGTTGTTAGCGGTTATGATCTGTCAGAGAGGGCCCCTCCTTCACACAGGACTCAAACCACCACAGCCTTTTATTGCTTTATTGCTTCCTCCTAAAGAAAAGCGGCACAAAGGCAGTGTTAGCGCCCCCGTCCCTCCTCCCCTCCACCCCCCACAGACCCCCTCCTGCTGAGAAGAACAGGCCCGCGCTGAGCTGGAGGCCTCTGCTTCTTATTTCTGAAGGACAGTGTCTGAATAGTTGGCTGTGCTCATCGTTATCCTGCCAATTAACACTCGTTTGTCTCCAGTGAATTCAATTATAGGCATATTCATGAGTGACCAGCAGGGGGGGCGTGCATGGGGGAGGATGGGTCACCTCCCAGAGCCTCCGAGACCACTGTAGGTCAGCTGTTGTTCGGCTTAAACATCAAGGCATATGCATCGTTTTTTCTCAGAGGGAGGTGGGTTTACGATAAGTGTGTAGAATAAAATGTGAATCTAATTGTCATTACACTGCATTGAATGACTAGGTTCTTTATAATTCAGTGGCATCGCTAACACAGGACACAGATTAAGTAATCAAAGAAGACATTTCAGTCCCTGTGCTTGGGTGGATTTAGTACTTGTCTATCAACATGCACTGTGGTTGCCTACTTCTCATGATGGCTACCCCTAAGACACTGAATGATATGTTCGAGTACAGAGGACAAATGGGGACTATTAGCACAGTTTTTCATCTTGTGTTACACTGGTTTCATCCACAATAAATCCAACTGCCAAGCCCCCTCCCTGTTTACTCTTGTCCATTGTGCGTAAGTGATAAGTCTTCTTTGTGATAGTTGGGAGCTTTTTTCGTCAACAGCCCGTGGAATAAGGGTGTGGTGGCCCTGTGCTGTGCTGGCTGCTTTCTATTTTTAACAAGACTTTATCACCTAACACCACTCACCACAGAAAATGTAGATCCATGGGAATGTGAGATGTGTGGTTAATGCACACTTCAGGCTTTTTCAGGGCTCTTTCTTTTCTGTCTCGAGAATTCTGTCACAAGAGGTCTATGGGTGATTTACTCATGGGGAGAGTTACAAGCCAGGATATATAAAGAAAACCTTTTACAAACAACATCTGAACCTTAACATAAGTAACATATGTAAGACAGCAGGAGCGTTCTGAGTTTGACTTCTGGGCTGCCCACCTTTCTGTGTGGAGTTTGCATGTTTCTCCCAGTGTCTAGATGGATTTCCTCCAGGCATTCAGCCCAAAACATGCACAATAGGTAAAATCTTCTAGTTAAGGTGGTCCTGACCAAGCTTTGCTCAGATATCTGGAGATAGCTACACTGTGGTGCCCACTGCGCCTGCTGGTTGCCCCAGCGTCATGAGGGATCGGTCAAATGCAGAGGACTGCTTTCCTCATGGGACAATAAAGTACACCTTAATAGTTATGATATACCTTAGTGATGATATTCCCAAGCGTTTTAACATGAAAACTATCATGACTTTACGTGATACTATCAAAATTGGTCTGATGCAAAACTAGCACAAAATGATGTCTATTATTTTTAATCATGTAATTTTGTGTAAGAATGTATGTCATTAAAGAAGATTCAGGATTGAAGATGATTGACCAAGGCAGTCTCAACAACTAAAATGAAGTTTATAGCTAAGACACAGTTCCTCTTGAATAAGAACACACTTTCTAACACATGACTGAATCATGACTACATGTGTTTTATACTGACTGGCTCTGAGTGTGCAGAGGAGGAGTTTGGCCCCTCTCAAGTGGAACACCAGAGTATTTGGTCGTACGTGCGGTGAGGTTATGGCATCTCTCACTTTGGTACAGGGCACGGGACCAGCACTGGTTTCAAGTCATCATAAACATCTTTCACTTTTTTAGCTTTGGGGCTACAACTCCATGCCAGAAAAGTTCGCCTTAAGCATCACCCATGTGCTCAAAACATAACCTTATAAAGTTTATGGCCGACAATTACCAAAGGATTTTGTAATAAGGCGATGAAATCCAGTTCTAGTTATGTGATGATAAAATACGGGCTGAACGCTTGGCCTCATTCAGTCTGAAATAGTTCACTTAATGCGACAGTGGACTAAATCAGGCCTGCTAAATCGTAAGAAGGATGTATTAGCGGTCTTGGAGATGACTGTGCATTCTTAGAGCTTGTATAATGTTAAGCCATGGACACTGAAGCTATTAGCCGTTAGTGCTGCAGTATTTGTGTGTGTATGTCTTAGCAAATCACTTTCATGTAGATTGACTCTTAGCTCCATGGGCGACAGGGCATCCCTCTCTTCATTTAATGGCTACTTAAGAATAGTTTAACGATAGCACTAAATCCAAGCTGAAGTCTCCAGAGCTCTTGTCTGGAGAGAGATACCCCACTCAGTCACAGAAACTTGGACAGTCCTGGAATTAATCAGAGAAACAGAAAAAGCTATGTGAATTTTCATGCATCTTTATGTTAAAAATAAAAGAACAAGACTATTGTTTGCCAGACATGGGGTCAGTTTGGCTTCATTTCACATGTGGCATTCAAAATTATATACTTTGATCCCAAAAAAAAGAGGAATAATTGTACCCAGTGGAATTGGAGCCCAGAGACGACCAGACAGTTTTAAGAGACTGGAACGTTTTATGTTACGACTTCTTTTATGAAACCAAGAGGGTTTTATTGTGAAAGACAGGCCTCCTGTGAAGTGAGGCTCAGTGCTAACCCCGTGTACATCAGTATTTCTGCCATGTAACAAGACCAAGGGGGTTTAAGAAGTGAAGGAAAACTGCTCCAAAGTAATCTCAGGGTGTTATGCAACGTATACTTGACAACATATACTGTAATTGAGCTGGAAATGGCCACATCACAAAGTACATCTATATATGTAGTGGGATCTTTTTGCCTTTACCCAAATGTACACGAGACAAATCTCCATACAAAGGGAGAAGGGAGCCACCTATAACTTTCTGTTTAAATTATGTTCTTTATGTTCTTTGTCAAAATAATTTGACTAAACAAATTCATTGTTAGTTTATTATTACTATCATTATTATTATTATTTTTTGTTTTAATTTTATTTTATTATTATTATTATTTTTTTTTTACAGACTTTAATTACCTTTTTTTTTCTTTGATGTAAAATGTGGCTTTCGAGTCCCTGCATCAAGTGGAGGAGTTCAAGTGTCTTGGGGCGCTGCAGTCGCTGTATCGGACTGTTGTGGTGAAGTTGGGTCAAAAAGAAAGCTCTCGATTTACCGGTCAAGCTCAAAGTAGAGTCACTGCTCCTCTACGTGGAAAGGAGCCAGCTGAGGTGGCTCGGGCATCTGTTCCGCATGGCTCCTGAGCGTCTCCCTGGGAAGGTGTCTCTCAGCTGGACCAAGTGTGTGTGCAAAGATAAGTCTGGGCATCCCTGCTCAGATGGCGGCCTTGGTAACCCGGCCCTGCATGAGTGTAAAATGGAATTACCAAATGTTCCTAAAAGGTGCCAAACACTCACACAGCAATGTTATTAGTAATTAGTATTGTTATTAGTAAAATGTGCAAAAACATGATGCATTTGGGACAGAAGATGAAGAATTGCTGAGGGTAATTCTGTCATTTTTATGAATGTACATTGTCCCTGAATAAATACCATTTATTTCTCACTGCATCTGTTATTTTGCTACAAACTACATCTGACATGATCGCCTCACAACTGATGGCCACTTTTTATTTTCTTATTTGGCATGGTCATATGAGATGAAGAACAGTTTGATGTATTAGACTTTTTAGATAGTGTACTCCAGACATTTTGATGGGAATAAATACAAACACTTTCAAACACAGTGAAACTTTTTTCATCTTCCATTCGTATGTGAGTATAACAATAGCATGAGACATTTTTCTTTGAACAATTCAATTACGCTGCCCTGATAGTCTTCACTGATGTTTAACTATGAGCTCATTTTGACACACATGCAGTCCAGTCATAACAGAAGGAAACAGTCCAAAAACAAAACAAGCCTGTCTTCTACATTTGTGGAGGGGGGTCTTACACGGAGCTGCTGCCTTCAAGGGGTCAGGAGGTTGTGGAAAAGAGCACTCTCTGACACGGGGGTGCAGAATATCAGGTAACACCCGCCTGTATGTTTTCCACAAGTGTCAACATTGGGAATGGTTTAAGCCCTTGTACTGGTGCATGTGTCTGACAGGTTTTTATTCAAATACGTCCAACAGTGATGACTTTAACTGTGGCCCACAATATGTGTTTTCTAAGATACATTTTTAAATCCCACCACCCCCTAGACTACCTTTCCTGATTTGAAAAATAATCCTAAAATAAGGACAAAGAAATGCAGAATTCTGGAGAAGAATGGAGAATGACAACTCTACCAAGCCGGCAGCTGGGTTGCTGTTTATATGGTACTCTGTCCATCCACGTCCTGCTTTTTTGTCATTATACCTGACAGATTTCAGCGGAGGTCCGTGTCTCTAGATTTCTGGTTTCCTCTTGTGCTATCCCTAATCATGTGAATATAACTTTGAATTCTCCTAACTCGACCAATAAAAAAGCTATTTGCAATGAATAATAATGTAACCAAAGTATGACTGTAATTTGTCCCTAATGAATAAAGTGTAAGGTGGACATCTAGCGTACACTAACGTCAACCAACCATCAGGAGTTGGTGTAATCTCTCATTTGTCCAGTAGTGGTCCAAGGTAAAAAAAAAAAAATAGGGTTGCAAAGATCTTGACAATGTTTTGTAAAGTGAGACGTTTCCATTTCCATCCAGAAGTCCTTTTTTTTTTGCTCTATGCTGAGCTAGTTAGTCCAACCAACACCACGCAGCAGGAGCTTTGTACTAAGGAAAATATCCCATCTTTACCATTTATTTCCATTACAACTATATAAATATCCATTTCCCAGAACTCAATTTCACTAACATTATTAACACAGTAGGAAAACAAGACTGCTCATAACTTTTCTAAATCCGTGTTGTGACATTCTCCTCTGGTAGCTGTGACAGTGCGAGGCTGCAGCGGACACTTTGATTGTATGGAATTAAAGCCACACAGCTGCAGCTCTAATGGAGGCTCATGCATTTGGCTTTAATTACACAAATGTCATGAAGACCCAGGCTTACACAGCCCGCTCCGAGCAAGACTGAGATTTGTGCAAGCAGGAACACATCAGGATTATATGAAGCACTGATCGTCTCCTTGTTTTTCCGCTGACCCCAGACACAGTGGTTTTAAAAGGTTAATACATCCATTATTATCACTTTATAACTGTGTACCAAACTGTGCGTCACAGAAAACATGAGAAAAGTCATAGATCTGTTTGAGCTCTCAAAGATTATGGCTTTGTGGTGGAACAAATGCTGTCAAAGCAAGCAACTAGATACCCTTACTCATGGGAGAATGGTTAAAAGTGTTCCATTTGTAACAGCACTCACTACGTTTACATGCACAGAGAACTCTGAGTACTCTAAACAACTGAATTCAAATCATCTTTGACTGTCAGACCGCTCTTGTCCCAGTCTACATGCAGGCCAAAGAACCGAATAGGTACGAAAGGAGGGCTACGAGATTTAGGTACGTCTAGTAATTTAGCATTAATACAAAAAAAATGTGCAGCTATAACTGATAATAAAAATAGCTAGCACATATAGCCACAATTTTGGCAGACATAGATAAGTGGCATCCCATTTATTTTGAGCTTCTGATTTTCAGGCATGCTAGAAACTGCATTACTCTGGTGGGTTTCACTTTCACTTAACGGATCAAACAGTGAAACATGTGCTATTCCGCGATGGAAAGTCTGCATTGTCATCGCTGCTGATCTAAAACAAGTGAGTACACATTCAAACACCTGTCTATTATTTTCTTGTTTCTTACCTCGTGCAGTTGAATGCCTCTTCCAGCCTGCAGCTAATGTAAATCACAGCGGGTGTCCGAGTACGTGTCGGCATCTCCAAATGTGTTTATGAAGAAATGCACCAAACTGAACTGATCCAAATACTATGTTATGCACCTTATTTACACTTAAAGTAACTATTGACCAGCAATATTGCAAACATGATGAAACGTTGCAGGCCAATTATGGTGAGTGCATAGTTTTACATGATTTTGATTGGCCTAACCCAGAACCAATGCGCTGGAAATGACATCTCTTCCAGTATTTTCTTCAGCTATTGGTATTGTACATAATTTTAGCATTATAGATAATAGTGATAATAGTTGTAGTGCTGATGTCTCTCCATGTTTTAGCTCTAGTAATCTTGTCAGTGTTTTATTTTTTCTACTTAAGAATATATATAAATGTATAAATATTGTGAAGGACTTTTACCAACACATATTTTGAGTACTTCCACCACTTCTGGTTTCCTGTGGTTTCCTTGGCATTGTCTCTGACTTCACTTGATCAAAAAAGTTAATTTCCTCTTGTCAAACACAGGAGCTGTTAAAGATGGAGAGGTCATTGACTAAAGGGAAAAAGCAGCATGGCGTGTGAAGTTAAACAAGTTAAACATATGCAGTGGATTACAGCCACACCCGACTCTGCACGCTCCCATTACTCCTGATTGATCTGTGTGCAATTAACTTGATCACTGGTGGACAAAAATACATATGACATCCTGCACTGTGGGCTGTATGGGCAACCAATGGCCAAGAGCAGTAGAAGGTATATTAGTTGTAGTTGTAGATGATGTTCTGACAATGTTCAAATCTAGGCACTATTTTCTCTGTATTATGTGTATCTGTATTTTATTTAGTGTAGGCATTATGCTCGATAAGTAAATTTGGCATGTAGTGGTAGTATCAGTAGTAGTCACTGTAATGTTGTAAGTTGTAGAGGTGGTAGCAGTAGTACTGGTGGTGTTATGGTTGACCTGACTAGTAGTATAGCATCGAGAGGAAAAGTCCTTTTTCCTCAGTGTTTCCTTTGTGGCTGTGACATTTGCGAAGCCCAGGGGAATTCCATGTGGTCTGCCTCTGACAGCTGGAAGTGGGCACGTATAACAGGCAGCCCAACAATACGAATCTCTGTTCAAAATAGTGACACACGACCAGGGAAAAGGCAAACACTGTACATGGATATTGAGTACATGGGCAGGGGATAGCACAGGTTATAGATTGTGGGAACGGTAACACATTACAATACACTTTGATTAGCCTTAATAAAGCATGAAAGATGTGGATCGTTCTTAATAAATGATTTGTTCATTATGAGTCGTGCTTTTTAAGGCTGTATATTGTAGTAATTACAAAGTGTTACCAATAGTGGTAACGTCACACTCGGACGAGGGGAGAAGCCTAAAATGTCTATTTAAACCCAGCCAATATTATCTTTGTTCAATCAAAACTGTACATTGAGTTTCACTCACATTTATAAAAAACAATAACATCTCCAAGGAAAATAGAAGGTTTTGGACCCTCCATCTAAAAGCTAACACAGTGCCCCTTTAAAGGTACATTTCAACATATACAAATGTTTGGGTGGCAGAAGAAAACCAGAGTGGCCAAAGAGAGGATTTAAAATAGAATAGTAAAACAAAAACATAAATCAGTTACATGTATAGCATTTAATTGAACAGTAACCTCTGTCCATCTATATGAATACTGAGTGATCAATTCTCCAGTTTAGTTAGGCATCTGCTGAGTGCTCCCTTCACTGTGGCTTTGGCTGAAATACTCCGTCTGGTAGCTGTGACGATAACGTCTGCAAAACACTGACTACTGTTCCAAACTAGAGCACAAGGCTCTTTTCTTACCAAATTTCTCTATTTATTTACATCCGTCCAGAGCAAACCAAGTTGTCGTCATCAGCAGGTTTCCACTTTGCCCACAGTCCAAGGGCTCGTGGGTCAGGTTTGGTCTGAGTCTGTGGTCTCTGGGCTGGAGCAGGTGAGGTCTTTTGGCGTTGAAAGGCAGGAATCTTACAGAATCATAAATAACCCAAGAGTCTGTGTGAAAGTGTCGGACTAACAAGACCAAGTGACCAGCTGCAGCGCATAGCATTCCTCTCTGTCCACACACATCATGGGAAGGACAAACTTTATGACCAAACAAAAACTGGACAAAAGTTATAAATAAAGTGAACCAAATTATATGCAGTAAAAAACTGCTAAAAAATATGACTGATGCAAATGAAAAATAAAACACTGCTAACTAAATTAATTACAACAGAACTTCAAGATCAGAAATGTTTATGCGTCTTACGTAATGTATACTTTAGGATACTCTGGAAAGGAGCACAGAAACTAGTGATTATCTACGTGAGAGGGCATATGTCAAAACAAAGGTGCAGTACTTCTGAATGGATGGATGGTTCTCTGTGGCTGACATGAAAGAAGTTAAAAAAAAAAGGGTTACATTTTTCCATCTTGCTGGCTTCAAACTGATGAAGGATTTTACAGTGCCCTCACACAATTCAAAGACACATTTATGACACTTAAATCTTCCAGGGCTAGACTTAACATCTATAAGAGATTTATGTTGTTGAACAATATATACATCTGTACACTAAAACATTAAAGACAGCCACAGTGGTATCATAGACCAGTAGGGGGAGTCTTGAGATTGTCTGTAAACTATGTAAAAAAAAACTATAAAAATATTGAACTACAGCACTTTACTGTCCACTAAAATAAGTCATCAGCATAAGATTGTGTCCTCTTTGTGCAAGTCCCAAACCTAGATAAAAAGAATAGTATCAACAATGTAATTTTTCTTCAGAGTTCTTGCTGAACTCACACGAAGAAAGTGTGAGTTCAGTAAGAAAACAGCTCCGATCGTAGACTTTGAAAACTGTTTTTAAAGTGGACATTACTTTCTACACCCTAGTGTTAGTGACTTGCAGGGGTAGAATATAACGCGTTGTTTCCTCCTCTCAAGTATTGTAACTCTCCAAGAACAATATTATGACATGGTTCTTTACAACTCATTCGGCTGAGCAACAGTCCCGCACAGTTATTCTTGTAGCAGCACCATGTAATTAAGTTGCAGTCCTTCTCTCCTGTACAGGATAAATCGGGTTTGCCTTGTTCATTAGTTCCAGTGTGATCATGAGCTGCTTGTGCGGGCCACTCAAACTGTTGCTGTCTAAGCCAAGCCAAGCTATCATCCAGCATTAGCTACATAACACTGTTCCAGAGAGTCAAAGTCGTTCTAGTCTGAGCATTATTCAAGTCAAATCAAATTTTTTTCATACAATCCTTTTTTACTTTGGGGTTGTAGCTGCCTCTGCTAGCTGCCCTAGGGCAAACTGACAGAATTGTGGCTGCCAATCTGCACCAACAGTCCCTTGGAGCACCACCTATCGCACATTTATACATATTTTTATTTCCCAGAGTTCAGATGGGCGTGATTGACAGGTATCACAAACAAATGTTAAATCAATGTTTTTGTGTGTCTATTACATTGACATGAGTGATTTAGATAGATACTTTATTGACTCCCAAAAGGGGAAATTCAGGTGTCCATGTAGCTCATTCATACATTTCACCACACAATAAGAAAATTAAAAGCTAGACAATAAAAAACTGTTATGTAGACTATAACGTCTGCACATTAGTTAGAGCACATCGTGTTTTTACTATTTCATCTATTTCACGTCGTTTAAACTGTCAATATCAGTATACGTTATAGGTACAGGGCTTTATAATAAAAAAAGTATATTTTTCACAAACATTTCCAGGGACCCTTTTTGATGATATCAGAAGGAGAGAAGTAAACCAGATGTCCAGATAATGCAGAGTTAAGGTGAAATCTGTGCGATCTATACTCAGTCACACCCATGGCAGTAGGCCTGTCACGATAAATACTATATCGACTTATCGTTCAATATATGTTAAATGGAACAAAACTTTTTGGAGGTCAGTATTTATTGTGGGTACTTTTTCTTGGTATCAGTATGGAACTTTTTTGTTATTTTTCATGTTCTATGATTAGATTTGAGCTCTGGAGGGTTGCATAAATAACTCCTATGACTCATTATAGATACAAACTAACTACCAAAGTGTTTCATTCTGCTATTTATTTATTGCTGTTTGTGTTTTTTGTGTTTGTTTGTGTCATGTGTTAACCATATCGTACATTTAGAATAGGATAATTCTACTTTAGGGTTATTGTGCCAGTGGCATAAATTAGTTTCAATATATCGTTTAATGACTATATTTTCTTCAGCAATATATTGTCCTTCAAAATGTGTATCATGACAGGCCTACGTGCCAGGTCAGGGTTACTAATGTTTAATCTGATTAGTTTTAAGGTAAATCTTATTTAATAACAAACAAACTCCACTAATTCATTCCAATGTGGTGTTGCTATCAAATTTAGTCACGTGAGTGCTGGAGCTCTATTAATCTGAGGTTTTTTCTTCAAAATCATGGGTGACCATATGAATGCCTTTATTTCCCATGCCCAACTGAAAAAAAAAACAAAACAACAAAAACTGTGTAACTCTGTGTAAGAAATACAGAGATATACTGGACTTGCCTTTTTTTAGATGTCCTGAAAAATTCTTGCTAAGGTTAATATGTGGTTGAATTACTGAAAGCCAGAAGACTGTGTCACAGGTAGAGTGATGTTACAATGTTCTCTGTCATGGACGGAATCTCTATTTCCACATTCGACATAAATCACAGGTGACAAATGCCGTAGCGCTGTAGAGCAGGTAGAAAGATGAAGCTCCTCTCATCTCCACATGCAATTACAGAGCTATGGTGCAGATATGTTCGGCAGTGATATATGGCAACACATATTTATGAAGTCTTTTAATCTCCCTCGCCAACACAGACCAGGCACACTCATCTTCCCTCGACACATTTGTCCAAGTCTGCCCCCACCCTGTCCTGAAGTATGGCTATCAGTGTCACCTGTCGGAAATTTCATTGCATTTCATTCTCCTTCTTTACAGGCAGATCAGCAGGTCCGGCGCAGAGGCAAGCCGATAAAGTTTGGGATTTTGAAGAGCGGATTACAGGATAAAAGGGCAATAACGCTAATCCTTGCCTGTGATTAGAGTTGATAGTGTTATAAATGAGAACACATGAGACAACTTCCTGCAACTCCAAAAACTTGTATGGGACAGAATCGGACCTCCAACATGGATTAACCAGGAGTGAAAAAGACTAAGCCTGATCCTACACTCAATCTCTGCTATTCTTTCCTCATTTGTGCAAATCTAGAGCAGTGTGTAGCATCCAGCAGCAGTGAAATTGTCTCTACATTGTGACAGCTGCAATTATCTGTAGCAGCCCAGAAGCTAATTGTTGAGATATAGGATAAACCCCGGCCCGAGGGGATTGTGCCAATTTTCAGATGACCTAATAAGAGGGCCATCCACCATCACCGTGTGCCGTCACTGTGCAGACAGGACTAATATACTGAAATAAATGATGAATAGCCCACTCTTTTTGTAAATTAGCATTATACTATAACTGTTTCTATCATTCTAAAGCAAATCTGAAGAAAAACTAAAACACAAACAACATATTTAACATTTGAGTAAAAAAACATTTCAAAATATGAATTAAAATATCAATGTTTTTATATAAGAATTGATACTTTTTGATACCTAGTCAGTAGTTTGGCCTGAGATGCAGCGGATGGGAGTGGTGACCGGAAGGTAAATCCTATACAGAGGATTTCAGTTTGGATTTGACAGGGAAGAACCTTTTGGCACATTTTGAATCAGCCAATATCCAAACACTTCCCTGCTATACACGTTATACTATCAAGTTTATGCTCCACACGACAGGAACTGATTAGCTAATTAAGGCAAAAAAATGATTAGCTAAATGTGTATACATAAGTGTTAGCAAAAACATGTGACTTTGTTTTTGTGATTGGAATATTAGCCACAGAATGGCTAGCAAAAAAGCTACCAACATGATTGAACATGACAAGGGTTACACGTTTACATCCTGTGAGAAGGTCAACAAGATTACTTATAAGATGAAACTAAACACCACTCTCTAGTTAGGTTTTTGATGAATTGCCAATATTATGACACGGTTAAAAGCTCCTTATTGCCAAGTTAGCATAATGGGACCTCTTTAATGTATCGTGCTACATATCCCAGATTACATTACATCTACTGGTGCCTTTTCTCACCTCTTCCAGCTTTCTGCTAATTCTCAAGTGCAAAGTGTGTCTTTGTAGGACATGGGCCCGGCTGCTCTCTCATGTTTCTCTGTTTAACACCATCTCACACACAGCAGCGGCGGAGGGCAGCGTTCACGGATTCCTCTGGAGCGCTGGAGTGTGCAGTTCCACGGTGAGTATATGACACATTTAATCCTCCTCCCCGGGACTTCTAACAGGGACCTATCAGCTCAGACACAGGCTTAATAATGTTCCAGATCTTTCTGCCCTTGCCAGACCAGTGTTTCGGATGGGTTCTGTTGGATCAGACAGGATTTAAACAGCAAGCTATCAAAAATGTAGGCTGACATCACACTGTGGAAAATTGTAATTTAAAAGACACACATAAAATCTATTAAGGAGAATGACCCAAGAGTATTTGACCTCTTGCCAATATTGTGCGGTAGGTATCACTGCACAGCTCAGTTACACATGGGTAATCAATGCGTCATATTGGTTGTATGGGAAACAGATAACTTTCAATATAGCCGTCTGTGCTCATTTATGTGTCTGCGTGGGTAGAAAAAACTATGTAGGAGACAGATGTTTTGATAAATCAACAATACCAAAATGAGTAATTACTAAATAACAGTTATTCACCTCATTCCAGAAGTTGCCGTGGGCGCCGCCATTGTCATTCGGATTGTATTATTTTGCATGGGGCTGCCGATCTTGACAGCAAATATGTTTTATACGGACTACAAAACCGTTTTAACCTCCTGAGACCTGAACTCTTCATGGTTGCTTTATTATTTTTTTCTCTTTTGTTATTTGGGCTGATGGGAGCTGATGAGTGTAAAAACAAAGAATTATCTTTTTACATTATGAGAAAAATTATGTCCATATATGAGGATATTCGTTGTATGTTTTAATTATTTTGATAGAAACAATAAAGTCACATTTAAATAATGATTTGCAAAAACAATTTATTAAGTGCCTGATCACAGCAACATTGTTCTTGAGTAAAAACAAAATGAGAAACAAGAATTGTGCCTCTTGGAACAATGTGTCTCATTTGAAGAGCTTCTAACAGGTGCAGAAAGACATATGCCTTTAACAAAGTCCATCTTGAATCTAAACTATAATGTGTTAAACTCTTCTGTCATCGCTAAGTGTCAGTTTAATGACCTCATATGTGGACACCAGGACCTTGGAGAGAAAAAAAAATTGTATTGGGCCTAGACAACCCAAAATGTGTTGTCCACAGTCTCAGGAGGTTAAAGCCTCTCAGAGAATCGGTGCAGTGTTGACTTGTTGTTGCACATAAACATTGGATTACACAAATCAACCTATTTTATATCAGATTTTAGGGGCAACATTTTTCTCAAAATGTCCATTGAAATGAATGGGATTCCCACCTAACCGGAAGTGCCACTACAAGGACAGTGGAGTTTAGCAGCATTTAATAAAAATGCTGAATAAGGTCAATAAACTACAGCCCAAAACAAACCAATTGCTTTTAGTGTCATAATTTAGGTCCCTCAGTAAACAGAGGAATTCAAAAGTCAGATTTTTATGTTTAGAATAAATTAGAAACAGTTCTCTGTGTTTCCTATGTCTGTTTGTTTAGGATAGAAAATTGCGTTATAAAAAACAGCTTTGAAGGTTTAAGGAATATGAATATATAGTTACTTTGAGGACATGAAATGAAAGATCACATGTGATATTGCGTCAAGCTGCTCTACACTGATATTAAAAAGTGGCCAGGGCTTTCGCGGATTCAGATTTCTTGGTTTGAATTCAAATGACATCACAAAATAGAAACATACCATTCTATATCTATACTTCGAACTATACAATATGAACATTAAGTGATAGAGATTAGCCATAAGTCCAAAAAGACCTTAAACTATAGGTTCAGTAAAGAGTAAATATATTCAGAATAGGGAGATATAAATGCTTGTGTTTGTCAAAGTTAATTTACCGTTTAGTGCTATGGTCCCACCCATCCTGTGTCCGTGAACAATTTTAATGATAATGTTATGGAGCCATTTACTTTGTGGCTCTGGTCTCCTGCTTGCTTCAACCACAGCTATGATAGTTACTTTATTAAAATGGTCTAAACTCAAAGCAGTCATGGTTTTAATAATAAGGTTTCAACTGGATCCAAAGGCAAAAAAAAATCAACTCAAGATTGGGCCTGATTAGACACACGAGCCGTTACGAAAACCGTGGGCACGAAGGGGAGAATATTCTTCACTTTTCACACATGAAGAGGTCGAGAGGCTATCTTAATCCCGACAGTGTAACTCTGAAAACATGTGATTGGGTATGACGCTCTGACATGGCCCTGGATGGCTCCAATCACGAAACGGGGGCAGCTTTGAAGTCTTTGTGGGAAATAAAGATTTGTCAGCAATGATTAGCGTCCCATTTGGAAGTGACAAGTTTGTGTGGTTCAGGACTTGTGTATGAATGTGTTTTTATGTTCAAGAACTGTGCAAAGGTTTCAGTGAGGTAATGGTGCGAAAGAATTGGATTTGGTCCAGTGAAGAGTGTAGAACAGTTATAGTAGAGGCTTTACAATGAGATGTCGCTTTTTAGTTTTCTAGTAAACCGGAACTAGCTGAAGTTTAAGATACTTGCATGGTGGCTGAGTAGATAGTTTTCTCCTGAGATCAAGAAAAACCCGGGTTTGAACCACAGACTGGGTGTGGACTCTCGGTGTGGACTCTAGACGGTCACGATAACAAATTTTGAAGCACGATATATTGCTACAGAGAAATATTGTGATAAATGATAATATTGAAACTACTTTATACCACTAATTAAACCATTTTTAAATAAATCATTTCATTAAAAGACATGAGCTGCAACAAATAAATAGCAGAATGTATCAATAATTAGCCATAAAAGGGACTTATTCACCCATCTACAGCTCAAATTTTATCATGTTACAACAAAGACTTATTCACCATCTACAGCTCAAATTTTATCATGTTACAACAAAAAATACCCCAAATCTCCCCACAAAGATAAAGTACTTTTGTGTGCAGTTTTGACTGTTCTCCCCGAGTCCCTGTGTCTGCATGAGTTTCCTCCAGTTAGTCCTGTTTCCCCCGTCACCCCCAAACATGTACACAAGGCTATAGGCTGTGCACAAAGAATGCGGTGAGCAGCAAGTGCAACTCGTCCCATGTATGTGTATGTGGGTGGGCAACACAGGATCCACAGAGCCTGAAAGGTCTGTTTCCAGAGGGCATAATCTTTTTCTAAAAGTTAACAGGGCAGGCAGTGGTGTTGTGGAGTGATTACACTGTGTTATTTTTCTTGTGTCAAATATTTAATGCCAATTCATGTTGATCGCCTTCATGCCTACTGCCACCCCAACTTTTTGGTCTGTCTGGTCTTATACATCGCAGCAGTTTGATTTTTGTTTTGAAATGGGAAATCAGTTTCGTTTTTAGTTCTGAAAACGCCCTTCTCGCCCTTCACTTGTGTACCTCTGCTTTGGCACTAGGAAGCGTTGAGCTTTGTAGGGATTTGTCACAGGGCTTTTAGGGTTGCTACACAAGGAAAACATTGGCAAAGAGCAAATAATTGTGATTTGATTTATAGTGTGAAAGTAAATGTTCCGTTTTGGTTTGGGAAATAAAACACTGATTTCTATTTAGTTTTGAGAGACAAGGAACGGGTTGTTTTCCAATTTTGCATTTCCTATTTCAAAATGAAAATGAAATGGTGGCAACGTACACAGACCACGCATCTCACGTGTGAGTCCACTTCCCCTTGCAGTCTTCCCTCTGCTCTGCTCTCCACTCAATGGTAAATGTGACAGCAGTCCTGTCTGTACAGGCCTTTAAGACATCAAATCACAATTTCTTTTTGTTTTCAAAAATTTGTACTTACACTGGAATTTTCTTAACTTTTTTGTTACAGTGGGACCTTTTGACTCATACATTTTCTCAAGAACCTTAGAATACTTTTGTGCATTTCTTTGCCTTCTCTTTACGCTCTGTTCCCAGGGCCTCTGCGACTTCTGTAACACTTTTGGAGCTGAATTACAGTATTTTACAGTAATCAAAAGAAACAAGAGCGCCCAGAAACACCCTTCAACAGATGCTAGCAATGACACGCAAAGCTCTTCCAGAGGCCGCCTCATAATGCTTTTTAATGGTCATGTTTAACAAGCAAGGGAAGTGGTTTCTCCCCATTACCCGCAAAGCCAAAAACTCTCCACCAGCCAAGGCCAGGGATATCCCAGAGTTCAGTGGGAGCAGCATCAATCTCCCGTCCGTTAGACATGTGTTTATTCAATAGAGCAGATTGACCCCAGATCTGAAGCATGTCAGGACTCACTAAACACGCATCATCCACTCTTTGCTTTGCTGGTTTAGCCGAAAGCCACCGACACTAAACCCAAAACGCCACCAGACAATCAGGGTAAAGGGATGTTTTCTTGAAAGCAGTCAACACCAGGGGATAAATTCGACCAATCAACTGCGCCCTGTCTGGATCGACCACAGCGAGACTTCAAAAAGGAGGATGGCGCTGTTCCCGAAATGTCGTCTGGAGCGACTCGGCACCATGACAGAGAAGTGCAGGGACGCTAAAGCGGTTAAAACAACAGAAATATAATGTGATGTGTTATAGGTTTGATGCTATTGTTTCTGTAAATCTTTGGCTCAAATGCCTGACCAGCGTACACTTTATCCAATCCTTGTTCATGTATTAGAAGAACAAAGCCTATACAGATCTTAAACACACCATTTTTCACTTTAGGAAAGTCTTTACAGTATATTTCTTACATGGAAAACATATTGAACATATAACATCATAGTAAAGGCATATAACATGAGAGACTAGTGGTGATGGGATAGACATTCAAATGGTCTTAGGGGTGTTGATTCTAGTGTCCATATATTTTCCAAGAAATACATTTCAAAATCTCACATCCCTTTTATAAGCCAATCTACAATAAGGATATCTCCATAGCCCTAGTCAGTTTAGTTTAGTTTATTGGTTTATTTTAACAGGGGCCATGTGCAAACACATTAATCTCATAAAAGTAGAGATGTTTTACACCAGATTTAGCTAAAGCTAATTTCCACCTGCAGTCCCCAGGCAAATTACAAACAATTAAAATACATCCAAGTATCCATCCATTTACAGTTAAACTATGCATTCTGCCATTCTTTCATTTTAAAACATCACATTCCACATTTCCACATTTAAATTACTCAAATACTATGTCAAAAATGACCATTTAAGCTACCACATGCAAATCAGTGTTGACAATGCTGACTCTCTAAAAGGACTTTTCTAACATTATAAGAGAAGCCCCTCAGGTCAGAGGAGAGTTTCAGTCTGTCTGGGACATTGTTCCATTCTTTAAGGCCCTTGTATGAGAAGGCTGTCTGTGCAAAGGCTGAGCTACATCTGGGGAGTCTGCAGTCATTGTGACTTGTGGACCTGGACGTTATGGTGGTCCGCTCAGAGCAAAGCCAGACAAATCTCTTGGTGGTAGAGGTGCAGCATTGTTTAAAATTCTATGTATTAATCGCACATCTGAATACAGAATTTCTCAAAGATTAACATTTTATATTTTGTAAAGATTTGTAAGTATTTTGACAATGATGATGTTTTAGTGGTTTCTTGTCTAGCACTTTTACTGCCTGGTTATACAGAGATTTTAATAGGCTTAATATTGTCTCACTTGCTTGAGGCAAACTGGAAATGCAATAGTTTATATGAGAAATGATCACAGCATCTCGATAAACCTTTGCTCTAACCTAGTTCAGTGTATTTCAAACGTGTCTAAAGACAGAAAAATTGTATTTCAGTGTTACACACTTTTTTTGACATGTTTTTGAAATCAAACACAACCCGTAAATATTTAACTTGACTCGAGTCAATCAAAAATTTTGTTCATAATGTCAGAGAGTCAGCAATGCAAAATACTACATATTGGTGACTTTTAAATCCAGGCTCAAAACACTTCTGTTTAGCTGTGCGTATGACTGAAATGTTTTTATTCTGCACTTTTCTCCTTTAATGTTAATTTTTTGATGATTATTTGTGATGTGTTTTGATTTGTTGTATTGTGATTTTAATGTCTTTCTTATTCTGTAAAGCACTTTGAATTACTTTGTGTACAGATTGTACTATACAAATAAACTTGCCTTGCCTTGCCTAGACAAAATCTTAGCTACTACCATCCTTTAGAAGACAAACACAAAATGCCCAGAGCAGTAATTTACCTAAATCTACCAAATTTAGGGCAATTGTGTACAAAGGCTTGGCACTGCTTAAAACTAGTGCTAAAGTTGTGCAGGCCCTATCAATACTATTACACTCTACTCTGTTCTCCAACAATATATCCAGTTTACTTCTACCTTTCATCTGTACAGCACTTTTATGAAG
>JACM01002756.1:0-18986 GCA_000787095.1 Periophthalmodon schlosseri
CTGTGGGCAGAGTTTAGGCGTTTAGTCACACTTTAAATGTTTAGAAACCAATCGAGATTTTTTTAAACCACGTTGAATAATTTAATAAATCTAGTAAAAGCAGCTCAAATCAATGAAGGGGAGAGCCAGGAAGCAACACTGCTGTAAAGTGAAACATGGCCTCATTGGAATCATTAAATATTTTGTCCTAATAAAAACGCTTAGCTGCTCTACAGGCCACAACAAATCTATTTTATTTCAATATATATATCTATATCTATATCTATCTATCTATATTTATTTATTTTTTAAACAGACCTATCAAAACAAAACAAAAAAAACTTTTCAGAGATTTTAACCAAGCACAATATAGCACATTTAGCATGTACAGTCCTAATGAAGCTGCAGTAGTTGACTTGCTAGCACACAGTAGCCCCGTCTGAGCCAGTGCATGACAAGACAAGTATTTCTAATTACTGTGGATTTTCAGAGTAAACATCATTATAGCAGCTTTAGTTTTTATTCCATGCATTGCCACTTTCAAATATTGCCCACAGATTGTAGTTTATAAATAAAAATGACATAAATCAGGTGGTGATTTCTCAACAAAGTGAGGAGCAAGCAATGGGGATGTAAGCATACACTGTATAAAGAAGTGGACTAAGGGAGTGTGACATCACCCATAGTGTTTGGCTCCAGACAAATGAAGCTCCTTGAGGCTAGTAGTTATAGGGGCGAATTTGGAGCCAGGCTCCATATTTGGAATTCTGACCGCAAGTATCATAGCAACCAAAGAGCCAATCCGGAGGCAGGCTGTTGAAGGTAACGCCCCTTCCCACCCGCACCACTAACCTAGGCGCTTAGTAACGCTGTCAATTAAACCTGTTGCTAACACTAGTGGGAGCAGCCTCGGGGAAAGAGGGCACCTGATTTGTCTCTCATTAATGTTCATATCTTGATTTACGGACAAAATTGCGAAATACACCAGAATCATGTAGAGTGGATTAATATGAACATTTTAAGAACAAAATGATGAGCCTGATAGCAGCAGTTAGAGAGAAGGACAACAGTTTTTCAATAGAATGTGAATTGGAGTCGATGCAGCCGGAAGCGCGCTCATGCTCACTGTCTATTTGGAATACGGCGGCTAGTGGGTTAACTATGTCCATTTATATATACAGTCTACTGATGTATCCCATTGTTTTAAGTTGTAATGCATTTCCAGAATTAAATAAAAAATGGTTACACCTTGTGATGTGATTAAGTGGTAATCCAGGAAGTGCTTCTCCATGTTTTTAAAGTGCATACATCTGCAAAGTTGTCATTCTGATCATGTTAGCACTCAAATTGCCAATGGTAAGATTCCCCTCCAACCTTCGAATCAGCGGACAAACACTCTACCAGCTGAGCCACTGTCGCCCCTATTCCCTCTGTATTACAACATCAATTACACAACAAGAAAGGACCGCCACATTCATCTGCACAAGTGTTCTGCTGCCTTTCAAAGCAGTTCTGTTTTCTCCAAAAGCCAGAAGCATTTGAATATTCCTCTGATCTGTAATGAGCAGATGTTATAATGTCCCACTCTGAATACACAGCTTTAACTGCACAAATGGCCCTATTGATGTAAATGATGGCTTTAAACTGTCTTTGAAAAGCCCGTGTGATATATATACACTCCAGCAATTAGACAGTGCCCAGATATGTTGAGCACAGGGAGACAGCATTGAAGAACTAAATAGGAGTTCATTACATCTGTACACTCTGCTAACTGGTCTGATCCATATTTAAGAGACCTCCAGCTACATCAAACTGTGAAAAGGGAAGCTGATTCTGTCAATGAAAATATACTTCAATGTGGACAATCTATCAATATTAGCTGTGCAAAAAGTAATAATAATAATAATAATAATAATAAAATGGACCCAAAAACTGTGTTTGACAAGTTTAATGCCATATTGTGGAACATTACGTGGAAAGGAGCAATATCTCTATGGAGATGGAGGATCCACAGTTCACCTATAAAGGAACTGTATGTAATATTTTGATTTTAAATTTCATAAACCTGACCTATTTATGTCCCCAGATACGAGGTAGACATGTTCAAATCAAAATGACCCTCACTGATAACAATTCTCATTCTGATTTATTCTTAATTACATATTTTTCATGTATGTATGATATAATTTGTTTTTTTAATTCTCAAGATTATTATCCAATCAGAAAGCAGAATAAGCCTCACATGAGTCTTAGCTGGGCTGTCACTTTCAATGCTCAAATCCTATTGGTTTAAACCTAAAAAGATCTCTGATCTGAATCGTCACTACCTAAACCTCAGCGCCTGCAGCCGATCACCAGCTCTGCAGCTCAGTGAGTGAATTCTGAAAGCTGTGACCTTTTACATGAGGCGTGGCCTGTCCATATACTGAGAAAAACTTGCATGTGTTTTCTATGCAGGTTTAGGCTCTGGCAACCTACATTTATTTTAAACCGGCTACATAGAATTAGCCTACTTTAATGAGCAACAAACATTTTTGTTTATCACATGTACATTACAGTATCACATACTTAAAGAGACAACACTGTTACACTCACCCACATTCAATCTCAAATGTGTTCAAATATGTATTTGCAAGTGGCAATTGTATAGCTGTAAAGATGGTCTTCATAATGCACATTAAACAAGGAGCACAGCGATCTATTCAATCTATTTTCCCTGAACTCCAGACAGCCTTGAGCCTCACGAAGCTCTGTGTTGCATATTAAATGTTTTAGTTTCATGGTGGAAGATGTTTTACCATAGAACACAGCACAGAGCCTGCAGTACCACTGCCTGGCAGTGTCTGGACTTGGTTCCTCTGGGATCACTTTCACACTTGAACAGAGGAGGGGCTGGAGTGACCCTGCACATAAGAGCCCATTGACCAACAGCTCCTATAGTTCACAGTGTGGTACCCCAAAGTCCTGTTACCCACAGCAAGACCCGCTGCACAGTTTAAACAGGAAGAGTTAGCGTTTCTTTTACATTATGTAGCCTACTATGTAAACAATGTGTGAAAAACAAGATGGCACTCGACAACCCAATCTGCTCGAAGTCAGGTTATGAGTCAATTAGCTAAAATATTATGCAATATTGTGCAATTGGACCTTTTATTTTTGGTATTTCCTATACAAAACACTAGCACAGTACACTAGAACATGTATGAAAAGTGTCTATGAAGCTGAAAACAACATGTCAAAAAAGAGTTATTTTGAGGCATTTTCAGCACTAACATCATCAGGACCAGTCTGTGAAGTGTATGGACTTTAAGAACACAGAGGAGCTTCATGGATTACGTCGTACTGACGTATACCTGAATGAGTACAGACAAAATGTACCTGTACAGAAAGTGTAGACCTAATATAATGTATACATTCTCAACACAAGTTAATCTATTGTATTTTTGATTACAACATTTTTGTTACAGTTATATATTTGATTAATTGCACAGCCCTGGATACAATATTTAAATTGCATATGACAGGTTTATATGTTTTTTTCTAATTATGACTTGGTTTGGTGGGATAGTACCTGTGGTAAATATTTATCATAGTTTTACATCAGCCATGTGGTAGTTTGAGGGAAAAAATGTTGAAAAGAAATGAATGCCTCTACCTCAACACAATTTAGCAAGGAAAACATTTTTCTGATATGTTGAAAACTTAATTTAATAAAATATAGGTAGTATTTATTTTTATTAGTCTAATCATAACTATTGCATAATTTAGTTTTGGCCCTTGTTTACACTATGGTTGCTAGATAAACCTTATGGAATTACCTCTACATATGTCATATCTGCTGTGTCCAACCAGGAAGTATAACTAAAAACAGGGAAGATTTTAAGTAAAATCTGAAATATAAATATTTTAACAATATTGTAGTAAAATGAGTAGTCTAAGATGTCATATGCAATCAAATACAATATCAAAATGAGTCTAGCATAGGCCTGTGAACTGGCTTCTTTCCACTGCGCCAAAGCAAACCAACTGCACAAAAACACAACTTTCCATTCCATTCTCAAGAAGTTCAAAAGTGAAAAGTTTTAACCCAGACACCGTAGCTCCTCTGTTGTTTCCTCCCCATCAAAGCCATTCTAATTGAAGCTACCTGCTCACCGAGAGGGAGCGCTTGGTCATCTCCGCGGTGGCAGCCCTGTACGCTATCCACCGGCCACTCCACAGGTCAGCGCGCTAACTCGGCCCGCGCACGAGGTGAAATGAGACCACTCCAGCACCGCGGGGTCATCGGCGAATCGAAATCTCTGCGCTGTACTGTAATAAAGTTACTGCTGTGAAGTGGGCCGCAACAATGGAACTTTTTACAGGGAAAGGCCTATAGCACCAGATTGGTTCGCCCACTGGTAAACAGCAAGAGCACAATTGCAGTCTTCAGTCAGAACAGGCAAGCTGGTTCAGGAAGACTTTAACATCGATGATTTTTGTGTTACAATATTAAAGGGTAAAAAAAAAAAAAATCTATATATTTACCAACACATATTTATTGAGAAATTCTGTTATACAGTTGTGCAAATTATCAGATTATCAGGGGGTGGTACGTCACCTGCATCATTCCATGGAAATAGAAAGTTAAAACCATATTTTGGAAAATTCTCCACGGAGATTGATAAGTTTTATCCCATACTGTGGAAAATTATATTCAAAAGAACCACGTAAGCAAGCAGAAGGAGGCCCTCCTCTAAGACAAATAAGAGTCAGGTTTGTGGAGATGCAAGCCCGCTCACAGTAAAGACGCATGCTCTTTTGTGCAATAAACACAACGAAGATATGAAGGGGAAAAAAAAAAGCTTTTATTTTTTGGCTAAAATGTTACGTACTGTGGCTTTAATTAAGTAGTTACTGAGCTTATTAAGTAGTTACTGAGCTTGAATCACTCTATATAAACGGTTTGTCTTTCTTCGTGCTTTATTAAGGCTGCAAACATATACAGTGTGTGTTACCTATTCATTTATGTGTGGGATTTTGGGAATCAAACATTATCTGCAAATTGCTTTGCCTGGAATGTTCCAGTAAGATGTTAAATATATCTTATTTCCATGGAGACAAGTTACAGATCAAATCAGTGGAGAGGCAACCCCGCTCGCTGTCAGAATGTAGGTTATTCGAGATATTTTTGAGCAATAAAAGCACCTGTAATGAAATAGCAAGCTTACGTGTTATACCACCATGAGGCTGACGTGAAGCTGTTTTTCCCACAGTTTACTCACCCTCAGGTGCCACTGTTTTAGTTTCAGATCTGTCTCACATCTCTGCTGCACACCTCTACACACCGTTCATGTAATAAAGTAACATTTGTTTTGCCCCAGTTCAAATATTGGAAAAAGATGTTTGGGTCAAAAATAAGTCCACTGTGTGCAGTCTGCATCTAATTACACAGCATTTTTACTGTCAGCGAGGAGGTAAGGCTGGCGCGCTGTTAGCATGCTAGCTATTTGCATTAGTGTTAGAGCAAAACTCCGCTCTGGCATCTAAAAGTTGTGAAAAGCGCTTATAAACTTATCACGGTGAATAATTAAAATGCTCAGAATGTGTTAGGTAAGTGAGGAATAACTTTGGACCACTGCAAATCGTTTACAATGAACTAGTTCTGTTTTTCCACGTTTTTAAAAATCCGGTAGCGTGCCTTTAACTGCTCACTAAATGTACCATAGCACATTTCCATAAGCTATTCCTCATCTCTCTTCTATTTAAACTCCTGATTGTTCCACATTGTGCTGCATTTGCATGTTCACGGCTCACCCAATTAAAAGCTAATTAATGAGACACAATTCTATTAGGAAACAAATCCCATTCATCAATAGGCGCAAGCCCAGGTCAGTCATCGCTCAAGTGTACGCTGCTCTGTGGACAATAGCACTTTGGATAGGATACAGTCAATGGATCATGAACTCATCACGGAGCATGGATCGGATTTCCCAGCGGTACTTGAACGCATCTCAAGGACCGAAAGCAAATTTGGTGACAAACTTTGTGTGAACTTCAATGGGCGATGTCAGCATTTAAAGAAGTGAGGGGATATAGCATTAAAAATACATGATAAAATTCAAATTATATTCTTAACATCATAAGTCACTCAAATTTCTGAGTTATATATTGTGAACTATAAACTTGTATGGGTCAATATTACGCAAAATTGACTCTAAGCTATGTTATAATGTTGATACCTCCTCAAAAACATACCTGGAATTGTGTTTTGTTTCATTCATACGTGTTTGAAAAACCCTTTAGTATTAGTCTGTCTATGTCTCCAAACTTAAAATGCTCTGTTCCACCTTGTGATGTCATGAAGGGATAGTTTTCAAGTTAACAGCTACATTTTATCTTTAGTTCAATAGAGATTGGCAATTCCAGGACTTAAATCATCCAAATGATTCTAGTGAAGGTGTGTGGAGTTTAAAAACACAGTGGAGCACGTCCTGTATTACCACATGACATCACAAGGTGGAACAGTGTTTTCCGTTTAAGAGAAGAACACAATCTAAATGTCTAAAAAAGTAGACTTGGTTTGGTCCTGTTTGGTCCAGATTTAGCCTCGGGTTTAGTCCCAGTTTAATCCCGTATACAAGATGGGCATCATATGTAAAAAAAGATCAAAATGCAAAATTCTTGAAAAAATAAAACAAAAATCAAATCGAAGGTTAAAAAACAACAACAAACACTTTTTGGTCATGTTGCAATACATCTTAAACTCAGCACAATTAAACCCAGCAAAAGTATGTTCTGAATTATTTACATTTTGTCCAGGAAACTTGCCAATTTCAACCACTATGTTCTACCAATATACCACCTTTGAAACAACAAGACACATTTTCATCATATCAAAAGTGCATTTTTTATATTTAGTACTGTGGTTAATATTAAATAGAATCCTACAAGCTGAAAATCTCCCCTGCAGCCGCCCCATAGAAGCAGCTGTGTGCCAAACCTGGGATCTGCTCACATGATTCTGATTCACACCGCTTCAAAACAACCTCTGGCTACTTGTGCGTTTGAGTAAGCCAGACTCAATTATTCTGTATACTTGGCATACGATCCACAGCTATTCAAATCCAGTTAAGATGATTTCGAGATATCTGTCAAATAATATGAGCGGTCTGTTTTGTTAATGGCATATACACTAAACTTTGGACCACTGAATTACCAACACTGTTTTAACTGTTTGTGTACTGAATTCAATTTCAGTTTTAACCTAAGCAACGTTCACATCTATCATCTATCTGTCAGCGTCATGTTGATAATAGCTATGCATTAGATTTCAAATCCTTACACACTGTTGCCAGCACTGGAGGCTGTGAGATTAATTCCTGGCAATCTGATTGTTTTTTGAATGAAACTCCTCATTCTACCCCAATTTTCATTATTGGTAGAAAAGAAAATATTGGAAAAATACAGAAAAAATGTTTAATTGACTATTTATTTTAGAAATGCAAATGCAGAAAAGCGTTTTATGATTTGGATGTACAGATATTCTGAGATAAAATGCTTACATAGTTTAATAAATAAATAAATAAACAAAAATAAATAAATAAAATTAAATTTAAAATATTATTATTATTATTTATTTATTTGTTTATTTTCCAAAATCATATTGTTTTGAGTTTTAGAAATAAAAATATTCTTGAAATGATTATTGATTTTCAACATTATTTGAAGTTGCACAGCACACATTAAATCTAGAGTATTTAAGAGAATCTGTAATAACCATAACACGCCCTCTTTACATTGTATGCTTTTGTATTGTTTTCCTGTCAAGACACACGCAAAAAAAGAAATCAGCCATTTTGCCTGTTGGCCCTATTTCAGCGCACAAACTGCTCTTGCACAGTTGAACAGTTCCTCTGTTGCAGGTTGTATGCATACACTTAAACACACACATGCCTCTGGCTACACTCTCCCATGAATCTTACAGCCAGTATAAGACACATCAACAGCCCACTTTGCGTTGCATTGCTAAAGATTTTGTTCGTGTATGCATGAAATAACATCTCTTGTAGGTCAAACGCCGGAGCAGAATCCACATGTGCGGGGCCCTTGGGTGCTCTCCCTCTCTCTCTCCTCTCTCGCTCGCCCTCCTCCTGGCTGGGTGACGCTGCAGTTCTATTTGCGGAGGGGCGAGGTGAGGCCGTGGGGAGTGACACAGTAACCCAAATGACCCCAAACACTGCCTGGAGCGTTCTACAACTTGAAATCTTTAAAAAAAAAGAGAGAAAGTGGACCTCTACACTGCGCCGGCCCCGTCTCCTCATGCCAGATCATTTGCATGTGTTTTATGCGAGGCTTAGAGTTGTTGTCAGTGTGTGCAGTGGAGTTTGGATGTGCAAGTCTACTGGAATGAAAGAGGATACGGAAGAGTAAAGATGCACAATATACATTAAAAAATAAAACCGCTCATAAACTCATTGCAGTGAATAATTAGGATGCTCGGAACGCATGAAGTAAGTGAGGTATAACTTTGAAATGCTGCAAACTGCTTAAAATGAACTAGTTCTGTTTTTCATGTTTTTTTTTCTTCAGTGCCATTTGATAGTAATTTTGTGTTGTTACCAGTGGTGGAAGAAGTACTCTATTTTGTTACTTAAGTAAAAATACACATACTGGAGCAATAAAAAACTCAAATTAAAGTATGACATGAAAAAATCTACTTAAGGTAACGTACTAAAGTACGTTTAAAAATGTACTTAAAGAGTAAAAAGTAAAAGCACTTAGCACATTTTTCAGATTTTCATGTCTAATAGAGATTTCTGCTGAATTTTGTTCAACAGAAACAATGGATTTGATAGTTTTTGGAATTGTTTATTGCTAATTCAGAAAGTGTTCCTCTTTAAAAGTTTCACCAGATTCACGTTAATGATTTTGGCATCACAAATTTGAACTCCAGCGACAACTGTTTAGCATTATTTATACTTCTTCAGTAGCTTCTGTATGTAAAAACCAGGGTTGTGTGGCATTTACTTATTTTCCACACCTATACATTTTTAGATTTTTTTTAAATTTGTAAAACATGATTAATCCTGCATAATCATAGACTGTATATATAAATGGACGTAGCTAACCTGCTAGCCGCCGTGTTCCAAATAGGAAGTGAGCAAGGGCGCACTTCCGGCTCCATCATCTCCGGCTTTAATTTACTGTACATTAGCATTGGTATTTTTATTGCGCTATTGTGTCCGTAAATCAAGATATGAACATTAATAACAGACAAATCAGGCGCCTTCTTTCCCCGAGGTCGCTCCTGCTTGCGTTAGCAACAGGTTTGATTGACAGCATTGCTAAGCTCTCACAACAGCTTTGCTCCAGATTTGCTCTTTGGTTGCTATGATACTCGCGGTCAGATTTCCAAATATGGAAGTCAGCTCCAAATTCACCCCTATAACCGCTAGCCTCGATGAGCTTCATTTGACTGGGGCCGAACGCTGTGGGTGACGCACACTCCTTTAGTCCTTTTCTTTATACAGTCTATGTGCATAATGCTGTTAAATCACTTAAAGTCCAACATGAAGTTTTTCATTTGACAGATTTACATTACGTCTGGGAAGCTTTGAATTTTGTGACTAATTCCATAAATTTAAATATCCAACATATGTAATGATTTCAATAATTTGGTCGTTTTTAGCCTGTGAAATTGGCCTTACTGTAGTGTTGAATTTCCCCCAGTATCAGCGTTTGTACCCACTCCGTTTTCGAGATTTTGATTATTGATCGGTTATGATCTGGCCCTCGTTTGATTCATATTCTTTTCACACATGGAATGCCCCTGTCCTAACGTTATTGCGATCAACATTTCCATACACTGCTCTTTCTGCTACAGTGTTAGCAGTAGTGGGACTGTAGCAGAGGCTGGCAGTGTCTGTAGGCCACATGTCTGCACTCATCTGTCACTGCTCTACATACAAGCCCTGACACCGTCCTCTGCGGAGCGCGTTGTCACCAAGAGGAGGAGGGTGGGTGGGGGTACGGGTGGGGACGTGGTCGCTCGCCGGGTCTCCCTCAGGTGCCTCTAGGGAGCAGCGTTATAGGCCCAGCTGACAGAGTGACATGTCTTATCCCAAACTCCCAAGGCATGTGGAGCTTTGCATAAGGGACGCTCTGTATACATCCATTTTGACATTGTTTTGTGTCTAAAAAATGCAAAGTTGGTTTAGCAGAGAAATATAAAAACTCATTTTATTATGGCCTACCCCTGTAGTTTGGGTGTTACTTCGGTTTTCTATACATTTAATTGTGATATTTTGCAATTTAAACAATAGAATAGTTTTATTTTATGCAGTGGTGGAACGTAACAAAGTAAAAGTAGTAAAGTGCTGTACTTAAATAAAAAAAATAGGTATCTGTCCTTTACTTAAGTAAGTTTTAATGTGGATACTTTTTACTTTTGCATTGGAGAGCATGTATCTGTACTTTCTATTCCACTATATTTTTGTTACTGTTTGAGACCCGCGGAAAAGTCTGAGGGGTTTATTTTTAACACATTCGTAGTTTGAGCAAACAAAAATATACTAATAAAAATAACTAGAAAAACCGATTCAGTTGTTTCTATTGAACAAAATTCAGCACAAATCTGTATCAAAATCACAACATTTGAAGCCTTATAAGACCTCAAAATATGCAGGAAGTACTTTTACTTTAAGTACATGTTTAAACAGGTACTTTAATACTTTTACTTAAGTTGATTTTTTTTCATGTGATACATTTACATTCTGAACGTCATGGATAGGTTTTCAACACCAGACACACAATTATACCAACACATTAAGCAAAGTGGGAGAACCATCTGGACACAACAACAATATGGTATGGAACAACCTTTTGCCCGTCTCTTATCTGGAGTCTTGTATCTGGAAACGTCCAGGCCAAATAAAAGCTCAAATTATGTAAACGTCTTCACTTCTGAGTGCACTAGTCTGTATCCTTGTGCCCTCAACTGACAGCATGGCACTTTTTCTACACACAAGTCAGAAATCAGACGAATGGTCGAAAGTCCCCAAAATGACGCCCATAACAGGAAACTGACACCCGGGGAATAAAGTATTTGAATAGCTAACAAATTAAACACAGCAATGTAACCTCAGACAATTGATGAATGAGGAAGGAGGACGTTCAATATTGTTCATATTTTGAAATAGGGAATGGTTAGGTGATACTAATATCAGAAATGTGTACCGATACCGACATTGAGCTTTTAAATCCATAGCCAAGGACCAAATTTATGTTAAAGTATAGTCAAGTTTACAAATGAATCTGCCACTTTTGTAAAAATAATAGCAAAATGTATTTATCTGGAGTACAAATGTTCATATTTTCACCCATGAATCTGTTCCAAAAGACAAATCCGATGCACTAGGACAAACTGGGAACAACATCTGGATACAAAAAAATCTGTGCCGATACCGATATCTTGGGGAAATCCTCCAATATCATCCATAACCATAGACTGTATATATAAATGGACATAGCTAACCTGCTAGCCACCAGGTTCCAAATAGGACATGATCATGGGCGCACTTCCGGCTCCATCAACTCTGGCTTAAATTCACTTTACATTAGAAAACTCTCGCCACTGTCTGTAACTGCTGTTCTCAGGCTCGTCATTTTGATCTTAAAATGTTCATATTAACCCGCCCTACATGATCCTGGTGTTTTATTTCTGTGTCCGTAAACTAAAATATGAACATTAATAAGAGACAAATCAGCTGACTTCTTTCCCCGAGGTTAGCAACAGGTTTGATGGACAGCGTTACTAAGCAAAGAAGCGGGAAGGGGGCGTTACCTTTAGCAGTTTCGCTCCAGATTGGCTCTTTGGTTGCTATGATACTCGTGAATTTCCAAATATGGAACCAAATTCGCCGCTATAACTTCTAGCCTCTATGAGCTTCATTTGACTGGAGCCGAACGCTGTGGGTGACGTCACACTCCCTTAGTCCACTTCTTTATACAGTCTGTGCCCATAACCAGTAAACCATCCTTATTTAAAAATATAAACTATGCATTTTTCTGCTATTTCGTGCCCCCCTCGTTCTACAAACCTGACAGGAGCCCCCCACCTTCCCCCCTGCCTCCTCCGATCACAAGCTCCCGGGGTATACGACCACACTTTGCATACTCCCGTCTTCATCCATTCTTCTGGCCAAAATGTTTCTGGCCCCTCCAGTCTCGGCCGGCCCCTCGCTACTCTACGCGGCTGTGAGTTTTTTTCAGATGAATAATGGAAACAACAGCAGAGCACCCGAGGGATCCATTTAAAGATGTGGGAGAGGCAGTGCTCGCAAACACCGTCTGAAAACAGCACGGGTGCATATGGGCAACCAGAGGAGTGTGAGTGGACACGGGGGTCTGATAAACGCCAAAAGGACAGCAGAGGAAAGAGCAAAGTCCGGCTTCAGGGCTGGACAAGGCAGCATTATAAGTGCAGTGATAACATGTTTAGTCTATAAAATGTAAGTAGTATAAGTGTTAGTATAAGTTGAGCTCAAGTGTCCTCTGTAACTAAATGCCAGTGATGGAAGGTAACAAAGTAAAAATAGTAAAGTACTGTACTCAAGTAGAATTCTTAGATATCTGTACCCTTTACTTTTACTTCACTACATTTGGGAGCAAGTATCCGTACTTTCTACTCCACTACATTTTTGAACTGGACTGAAAAGTAAAAAGTACTTTTCATATGATTTATTTTTGACATGTTCATGGTAACATTCTGACTAAAGTTTTCGAGTTTAAGCTTCGGCTTTGAGCAAACAAAAGATTGATTTATATTGTTACTGTTGACCAAAACATGTATCATTTGTTAACCTATATCACTAACTTTAACAAATTAACAACACTTTTGAAACACTTTTTACAAGTACATTTTTAAACGGGTACTTAAATACTTTTACTTCAGTAGATTTTTTCATGTGATACTTTTACTTGAGCAGCTTTTCACCTCTGTATCTGTACTTTCACTTAAGTAACAAAACTGAGTACTTCATTCATACTGGTAAATGCTCAGTTAGTCCTCAGTTAGGCCCGTTCATTCACACATTATCGCAGTAGTTTAACAGTAGCGTGTACACACTATAATTGTGTTCTGAGTACATTTTGACCAGCTATTGGTTTTAATGACTGTTTTTTGTTTTGTTTCATTCTGTTTTTGGTAATGAAGAGTGGAATTAAGAAACTTACAAGCCAGTAGACCTGTCACGATAATGAATTTTGAAGTTTTGACAATAAACGATAATTGAAACTAATTTATGCCACTGACACAACAACCCAAGAGCAGATTTAAACTGCAAAAACTATTCTAAATGTACAATATACACTTTAGTTCTTTGTTTGCATCTGTAATGAGTCACAGAAGTTATTAATTCAACCTTTAACGGCTCAAATCTGATCATATAGCCAAAAAATAACCAAACATTTCCCAGTAGTGCAAAGAAAAATATTGAATATTGACCCTCAAAAAATCTAAAAGTCGATACAGTAATTATCGTGACCCACAAGCCAGTTCAAAATTCTAGCAACATGGATAACTTTAAAGTCCAAAACTAAACCTACAAACTTAAAAATATAAACACTTTACACAGTTGAAATGTGGAGACGAAGGACATACATCTTTCCCGAAAACACAACAGAAGGATTCAGTTAACCTCCTAGTCAGTATGTCGGAGTTGTTGTATGCATCTTTACAGGGGAAAGTGAACTTGTAATAAGTATGTTTCAGGTACCGCGGCAGTCCTGTGAAATAGTGGTTAGTGCTTCTGCCTCACAACAAGAAGGTCCTCCAGTTACCACTAAAAACATGCACAAGAGGGTCCCTTCTGTGGTCTCAGGATGATTTTACGAGTCCAGTTTCATGGTTCAATAGAGGATACATGCACGGAAATTTAAACTTATGAACTGTGCAGATGTGGTTTGTTGTGGACCAATTTATATCATGTGAGAACAACCAAAAAATGTACGCACAGTCCCACTAACTAATATACAGACAGGTTTAGTACTGTAACTGTGCCACTGAGCAAGTCAATGAACCCACGGCTTCACTAACTAATATACAGAAAAGTTTAGTTTTTGTCTTGCTCAATGGCACAGTCACAGTACTAATGAGAAAGAGATTTGAACTGCAAACCTTTTAGTAACATGACAACGGCTCACCCTCTTCAACAAATATCCTAAGTGCTTGGATGAATGTTTTGGCTTCATAGAGGTATTCTTGTCTGGTTCGTAAAGTGTTAAATATTACAACTAATTATTTAAAAAACGCAATCCAAAAAATGTGCAAATGAAAGAAGCATAACCTTTACTAAAATCTGACACTGTTGCTCATTCCGATTGTTTCTGTAAATGTGATAATGGAGATGCCTGAACTCTACGTGAACTTGTGTAATGTGCCAAAACCGTCTCTGAGCCAGCCCATACAAACTAGTGTCATTTACAATCCTAAAATAAGACTTAAATGAGGCTGGGCACAGTGGAAGCACAGTGGAATTGGGTTTGGCGGTGAGGGGCGGTCCAGTGGAACAGCTCATTTTGGCCCATGTTAAGTCAACAGGAGTCCCCCATGTGAGCTCCGGTAATGAACACAGGAGGTGTCACAAGATTAGAGAGCTTTAGTTAGGGATGGGCCAATGCACTTCTACTGTTACAGAGGTTAAATGAGTAGTGTTTAAGATGAAGGGATGGGGTAAAGATATCATACAACACGACACAATGGATAAATGATAATAAATAAAGCTGTTCTTTTCAAAATCCAACAGTATTTTTCAAAATGAAACATAAAAAAATGAAAATAAAAGGAACATTCTGGTGAATTTTCAACCATGTGTTGGTCAAGATACGGTGGCACATGGTTGAGTGGCTGGCTCTCTTTGGCTTCACAAGATTGTCTCAGGTACAACAACTTCTGTGTGGAGTTTGCATGTTTTCCTCATGTCTGGGTGCGTTTACTCCAGGCACTCCACTGCTCCTGACAGGTTGCCCCAGCGCAACGAAGGATGGGTCAAATACAGAGGATAAATGGGACATTAAAGACATGATTGACAGCTGGGGAATCTAGGAATACAGTAGAGGAGTATAGGAGGCAAGTGAATAGAAATGGTACACAGCCTCTCTGTGCTCTCCTCTTCCTCGTTCTGCTCATGAGGCTGCTCCATAGACACTGGCTCTAAGCCAGACACAGTCTCAGAGCTCACTCATCACACACATCTCTGTAACTTTTACACACAGACAGTACACCGCAGCTTCACTGTCTGGTCACTCTGTTCAATTATAACTATCCTTTACATATTCTCAATGAGTAAATGTTTTATTATAAGGAGGGGAATCACAGAATCCCTCGTGATTCGATTCACCATGATCACAGCATGGCCATAAATGTGATCATCAATATACTGCACAATGCAATATATCACTGTTTTAAATGGAACAAACATGTATTTAGCACAGCCTGTCTCAGTTAAACCACTGCATGTGCTGCATGTACTGCATGTACATCTGTTAAAGAATACCCTGTTTAATAATCAAAACACTGAATATGCTGACTGCAGTACATAAATATGATCACTATCTCTATGAGTAAAAAACTGCTGTCACAAATCAATACTGAGAAATGGGCAGATCACTATATCAATAGAACAGCCTGCTTTATCAATACTGTATAACTACAGTATAATTCCCTGTGATCATCACTATAACCGAACACTATTTCCTCACATCACAGTCACTCTCCATATAACACGTAAATTCAGTTTTCCAACTCCGCGTGACAAAAGCACCTTGAACACGGACAGCGCGCCTCTCCTCACCAAGGTTACCCCTCGGCCACGGTTTACAAAGACGTTAGGAGTCCAGCGATTCTCCCATCAGGCCATTGTGCGCTGGTTAAACGCACTGGGCCCGTGGGGAGGAGGGGATTCGGCAGACAGGAGCGGTAAATAATCTGAGTTGTGCTAATGAAGAGGTTTCTGTCACGCGCTGTAGTCTGTGTGTACGCTACATCCCCAGTGAATTCTATGGATAAAGGAGATATCAAAACACTAAGACAAGTACTGATAAGTGGTTACGTTTATATGCGCAAGATAAAATGTTATGGTCATTGCTGTTTTGCCTGATGTGTTAACATGGGGAATGTGTTTGCATAAAAGATCTGAGGTACAAGGGCTAGACACTGGTGGTGATAAAAGGAGGAGCTGGAGAGTGGGTGGGGGCTGCGCGTTCTGCTGTTGCAGTGGAGATAGTGAAGAGGGTTCAGGGGAGAGAGTGCACTTATGTGAATGGGTTGAAAGGTGAATGACATAGACGGAAATACTGCCCAAAGTCGACATTTTAGCTTCTTTTGTTACTTCATTTGTACTATATTACTGAATGCAAGACAAGAGGCCGATAATGTGTAAATTACACTGGATTTGATATGTTTCTTGGTTGTGACGACAATCACTTTATAGCAAAGCAAAAAGTTTGCAAACTCCTGAGAATCCCTCTGGCCCGACTCGCACTTTTGTGAATGCTTGGGCCACCAGTGATTCAGCCAATCACAGGGCAGCACTGTGGTTTGGGCGAAGCCATTAACTGTATATGTAAATGGACTCTGGCTCCAATTCACTTACTATTGAAAAACTGTCGCCTCTCTCTCTGCAACTGCTGCTGTCAGGCTCGGCATTTTGGCCTTATATTCATATTAACCTGCTCTACATGATCCTGGTGTTTTTATTTTGCTATTTTGTCCATAAATCAAGATATGAACATTAATAACAGACAAATCAGGTGCCCTCTTTTCCCACGGTTGCTCCCGCTAGCGTTAGCAACAGGTTTGATTGACAGCATTGTTAAACTCCCACTCGCTGCTAAACCAACAGTGCGGACAGGAAGGGATGTTACCTTCAACAGCCTGGTTCCAGAGTGGCTCTTTGGTTGCTATGATACTCGTGGTTGGAATTCCAAATATGGAGCTCAGCTCCAACTTCTCCCCTATAACTGCTCTAGCCCTCAATGAGTTCTTTGAACTGGAGCCGAACGCTATGGGTGACATCACACTCACTTAGTCCACTTCTTTACGGTCTATGGGCGGAGCCAAAGTGAAGAGCCCAAATAAACCAAAACAAACATGGCAGTGCTAACAGATGTACTATTTTATATATAAAAAAAATTATTAATTAATTTGAATTTTAGAAACTTGCCATTCAAAATGTGCAAACAACATTAACATACATTACATACCTAATTTAAAACACTGTAAGACATTGTAACAGGGCCATGATTCAGACTTGTGCTATTTCCTCTCTGGCTCTGTACCGTAATTACACATGTATGTGTGCACATGAATCTCATAGAGCAGCACACATTATAAACCTTAGCACTAAACCTGCCGCAGTCCACCTGGGGATAGGCCAGAATAGACAATCCCCAAAGGGCCATAGCTGGCTGCCTGGTCCTCCTATACAAGTGCGCAGGAACAATGGCTGTATACAATGTGGAAAATGTGGGGTTTAAAAGCACAAATGTAAATAATGCCTGTGACATATATGGGCTGAAAACAAAGGACTACAACAAGACTTATGGGAGGGATGGTGAAGTATGCGGAATATAATATAAAGTGGGTTTGAGGCAGTCGAGAGTGTGTAAAAGACATAAAACGGATTATGTTGGTAAAATATTAATCATACTCAATAGATTTAGCATGTTAGCGACAGCCTAGTGATGAGTATAGCGTTGGTGCATTAAAGGTAAGGCTATGTGGGATTGGGAAGAAAGGTATTCTAATAATATGGGTACAATTGGGTAATGTATTTTATTTATTATTATTATTTTTTATTATTAATATTTGTTTTACTTTTTTAAATTTTGAAATCAAGTTGGAGTAGCTTGTGGGCTATACAAAGTTACTTGGCAGTCACAGCAAAAATAAGCGATAAAACATTTCTTATCCTGACTCTCATTTTAAAAACTTGAAAAACAGAACTAGTTCATTTTAAACAGTTTGCAGTGGCCCAGAGTTATTCCTAACTTTTTTACGCATTCCAAGCATTTTAATTATTCACTGCACTTATAAAGCACTTATCACGCCACTGTTAACAACAACTAGCATGCTAACAGCGCATCAGCCTTACATCCTGGTTCACAGATGATAAAAATGTTGTATATTTAGATGCAGACATCATTCGATACCGATATTTTTTGCGCTGCCCCATTCTCTGAGTGCCTTTTTTGAACAGACTAATAACTACAGAAATAGAAGAGTGTTATATGGCTGTATTTTCACACAAACATTTAGCAAATGATTTCATTTTCCAGATAAATACATTTTGTTATTATTTTTTTACAAAAATGAAAAGTTAGTTGGTGATCTTTACGTTTTAGAAGCTCAATATTGGTATCAGTAAATAACAGATATCGGCCACAGCAGCAGGCAATCAGTGCAAAAAAAACAAAAACAAATCATACGGGTCCATCCCTAATACTTAGTGTGCTTGTGTCATAAATAATAATACACCAATGTGACATAACACCTTTAAAGATATTTGTGAGTCTTCGCTAACATGTTCATTTAAACGCTCTTAAAGGCCCTGTACCAGAGTTTTTTCCCGTGTATTTGAGCAAAATCTGTCTTGCCCCAGTACAGATATGTTGTATAAGTTGCCCTTGAGGTCAAAATAAGTCCACTGTGTGCTATCTGCGCATGTTATTCTCTGGAACTGGTGACAAACACTTGTAAACTCATCACTGTGAATAATTAGGATGCTCAGAATGCATAAGTGAGGAATAACTCTGGACCAACCTGTTTAAAATGAGCTAGTTCTGTTTTTAAGGTTTTTAAGACAGTAAAAATCAGTTATAGCACCTTTAAGTCAAGGGATTTTGAAATTTGAAGGATTTAGAATTATAGATAAACTAATAAATACAAGATAAAACGTTTCTTGTTTTTACAGAAATCACAGAAAAGGCGTGTAAAACCAAGCGACACACACACACACACACACACA
>JACM01057820.1:0-19260 GCA_000787095.1 Periophthalmodon schlosseri
TGAGGCTTGTTGTCACATCAATTTTATTATTTTTATCCACGGGCTTCAGTATGATGAAGAATTAGGACTGGTGCCTAGCAATGAACAATCCAAAACAAAAAATATGTTATAAATCATAAATCACATATATAGTTAGAGGTCAGATTTGTGAATACATGTTTTTTGCCATAAAACACATACAAAATACAGTGGGTAAGATAATACTGTGGAACGTTTCAGCCAAAGCAATGACATCCCTATAGAAACAACCAAGTGGTAGACCCCCCATCAGAAAAATTATATAATGCTCCTTGCATCGTTTACAATTTTATGTTGACTTCGTGACTAGCATAACTTGATAGTCTAAAGGAGTGCCACTCAAACTGTGGTCCATGAAGCACTGTTGGTTTTCCAGCGGCCCCTAGTGGGGCATTTTATTTCAGTGTTCTTCAATTTCCTATCTGTTTCATTTGTCCATCAGTAACGAGCAGAGTGCTTAGCTGCCCGGCATTCATAAATTCACTGCGCATCGATAGCGGAGGCCTGCCTTTGTGCCTCGTCTAGCTTCTGATTTGCATTTGACTGAAACACTTAACGTCCTGTTTAATACACACGGGAGTCCGAGTACAACATGAAAACAAACTGCGAGTCTATGCAAACAGAAAACTTTCCCTTCAAAGACACGCGCGCACAACGAGAAAACTACCACGGGCGGCTTTTCTGCAGCAGCGCTTGCATTCGCGGCTTTGTCCGCGTCTGGACACACAGAAGGGCTGTATGGCAGAGCTCGGGTACGTGCACAGAGACCTCGCACTCGCAGCGGCACAGCACGCGCACACACAGAGGCGTACGGCAGAACGGGGAGACAGTCACGGATGTGTAAATCAAGGAGAGAAGATCAGTAGGAGACAGATGAGGAAGAGTGTCATGGCGTCTCATACCTCTCTTAGTTCTGTTTTTATCCTTAAATAAGAAGCCTTTCTTGTTGTTGTTGGCCAAGTTGGGCAGACTTTGTCGATGTCAAACTCCTCCCAAGTGCGTTACCATGGAGCTCCTCTCACTCATCATATGAAACATGTTCAATTGATTGGCTTAAGTCAGGTTTTATAAAGTACTTTGAATATATGTAATTAAAAAATCAATCAATTATAGTGCTGTATAGTCATTTTTCTTTTGGTCTTAGTAATTAAACATGAATAGTTGTAATCTTAATCAAAATTTTTGTTTATATTGGAGGTGTGGGGAGCGTTTGCACGATTGATGGACCTCAGTGGTCTGAAAACACTGGTCTAGAGAATTTATTTTTTATTCCCTTTTGCAACACTTCAAATTACTTTTGAATATTATAACAAAAGTTTAGCAGGACGCTAACATTAATCCTTACTCAGTGTTTGCTACGTGTCGAAGCTTGTTCAGTTTTTTCTTTCTTTCTTTTTTTTTTTTTTTGGCTTTTTTTTTTGTGAAGCGTGAACCTCTTCCCAATAAAGCTGTTAGATTTGTCTAATGCAAAATGAAAGCCCAGTTTATTAGTTTGAGCTCAGATAACTCCCCTCGGGCTTTGTGTATTATGAGTTATAAAAAGTCAATCCTCCTCTTCTCCTCCGGCTCTTTTCTCTGTAATCTTTTTATTATCAGCACCGATTGGTATTAAATCAGATTCCGCGCGCAAGTTTACACAACAACAAATCCAAGTCAGATAGATAGTGTGGGGTGAAGTTTGTGAATGTTTATCATAGGAAGGCAGAAAAGCAATAGTGAGATATTTTATTTGTACAGTAGCACTAGTAGCTCAGTTGGCTAAGTTTGCGGCTACTCAAACGTTCTTGCCTGGGATCCAGAATACACACTTCTCCAATACTTTACGAAGATGTGAGTCTGGGCACCGGTGAATCTCCCCGAGTTCAGATGGGCGTGATCGACAGGTGGGTTAGACAATCAGGGACACGCGAGTCCGTCGGTATCAAAACAAATACGGCTCCTTATGAGGGAAAATGAAAGCAAATAATATCACAGGGGAGGGAAAAACATTGAGGTTTTCTGCAGAATCAATGAGGTACTGAGCTCTTAATCTGAGGTGAGGGAAAAGTGATTTTGTGTATAAATGATAGGTTTTCTAGAGGTTTGTTGTAAGAATGTTGATACATAATGGTGCATTATGTAACTTTCCAGGTGGAGGGTCTGCCACTTACTTGTGTCCATGAGATCTTATTGGAATATTCCAGAGTATGACATTAAACTTTAATCTAGTTATATTGCATTCATCCAAACGCATGTGTTTTATTGTCACAAATCTGAATGTGATATCATCGGCTTAACTCCATGGAGATAGATCATTTTAATGCTATACAGTGGAACATTCTGGGCAAAGGGCATGTTAGTAGAAACAAGCAGGTGGGGACCCTCCACCAGAAAAGTTACATAGTGCAGCTTTATGTTGTTATTGTGTTGTTGGCCAAGATTAAGATGACCAGACGTCCTTATTTACCCAGAACAGTCCCATTTTTGAGCCCTGTGTCCCCTGTCCCCCGCAGATTTATCCAGAACCATTGATTTGTCCCAGTTTTACACAAGAACTGTCCCAGGTGTCCCTGTTTTTTTACCAGTTTGATACTTGCCAACGGTAAAGAGAGGAATATATTGTTATTTGTTTAACCAAAATACAGAAAAACATGCTTGAAAATGACCAGAACACAAAGAAAATGTTCTCAGTTGGATGGATTGAAGAGATTATCAGATGGGTCACAAGTAAGTCATGAATAGGCCGAGTGCACAGTAATATTCTTAATTACGTGCTCTTTTCACAATTTTTTTTACCACCCTAGCCAAGATCCACCTCGCTTGTGCCAGAATATGAGTGGAAATGGCCACATTACAACCACAGAATTACAACAACGAGTGTTACTATTTACACAACATCTTTTGAGAAGGTGTAGTTCCAAAAAGCAGTGCTAAAATAACAATAAAACTGTAAAATAATATAAATAAAAAAATGTGGTTCTAAAATTGTGACCTGGACCGTACAATTCTTTAAAATTCAAAATCATGTCAAAATCTCATCTCATCTCGTCTTGTCCGTGGAAATTGTGTCTCGTCCCACCCCTAATAAATATGCACTGACACTGGTTTTAGTGCAAAGTAAAGTTCTCAAAGGGCAGAAGCGGCACTAGTTTTTGTCTACATTTTAATACAGTAATTAGGCTTAACGTTTTCTGACACTTTTGGCATTAGCACAAAGGTCACTGTGGAGAACTTCACATCTAATTAAAACTGTTCACCCTCCTCTTCGATTTGTGTAAAAACAGCTGTAGTTTGTTCTGGATTATGGTTTGAACTAAGTAATTCAACATAAAAAAACAAAAACTAATAATAAATAAATAATTAAAGCCACACGCGGCGCCCTCGTCATCCCTTACGACCGCGGAATATGCGCCACCGTGAAGAGCCTGCCTCGACCATTATATTTCTCCTATAAGAGCAATAGCTAGCGAGTCACATTGTGCCCCATCACAAATAAGCCCCCTGTGAATTTTTTTACAAGTCTATGACTTATATGAATTTCTAAAAAAAAAAAATTAAGAGGGCATTAGAGAGTTATTTTGTTTGATGGAGCCTTGATTTGCATATCACTGCCTTCAGCTCAGAAATCTGCAAACTGGTTCTATTGGCTTTTTCCAATCAAAAATGTGTCTAAGAGAAATTAAAAAAAAAGCAGTTTTGTTTTGTTTTTTGTTGACTACACCCAAAGTCATATTCAAGATGCAATTGATAATCTTTAATTGCACATGGGTTTAGTGTCTCTAGGCCAAATTTGAAGTGTTTGTGATGAAAAAAATGCAAAGAGATGTCATAAGTACAACAGTGAGCACTTTTGTCATTCCCGGGTTTGATCCAATATGTCTGACTTCCTGTACGGTTTAGGGCGGGGCCATAATGTAATTTTTATGTGGATTTTTTTCCGGGTTGGGCTCCCATTGGCCCCATGAAAATCAAAGTTTGAGGTGGCGCTACTGAGTCGTCTTTTATTATTTTTTCTCGGGGTCTTCACTCAAAATGAAAGCTCACTGAGTTCTAATTTTCTATACCAGTCTCTGGCATGTCCGGGCTTGTTTACTACTTGATTTTTGCCATTTTCCGGGCTCCGGACCCAGTTTTAATTAGTCCCTCGCCGGGACGCTGTCCTCGGTTCAGGCCTAATTAAATACTAAAGGTGAATAAATAAAAATAATAAAATGTGTCAAATATGGGTAGAGCTGGTGGAATAAGGAAAAATACATTATACAGACATTATGATGCAAAATCGACTTTCGAGCTTTCTATAACATTTTGTCATCAAAAACATGCCTGGTTTTATATGTCATCCATGCATGTTTGAGTAATCTTGCGATCTCTCTTGGGCACTTGGGCCACCCTGCTTGTGGTTAGCTGTACGAGCCCAAACAAAGCCCATGCATCTGCACAGCAATTTTCCATGAATATACAAAAACATGACACAAAACAATACACTACAACTTCACAAACCTGATGCGATGTGCAGTAGTTTAGTGGGATGCCGATTGTGTTGTGATGTGCGCTGTGAAGGTAGTATCCCCTCTTAAAAAAAGGGTCATTTATGGAGACAAGTACAGATTTATGCAAGTAAAATAAAATATAAATGATTATTAAATAAATCCAAATCCATGAAATAATACATTAATATGAACAAGAAGAAGTAAAAAATAAAAAGAAACCACAAGGCCAAAATTTAAAAAAAAAGAAGAAATTATTAAAAATCCAAATTTGCTGTGATATTAATTCACATGAGCAGTTGACAGACAGTTTATTTTGGGGCGCGTAGATGTTGGCGGAGCTTGTGTGGCTTCAGAACAGGAAGTGTCCGCACTGATCTGGTTGTAGCCACTCAAGCTAACTCCACGAGCGGCATTTGGCTAATGTGCTAAGACCAAATTGGGCAGTCGCTTTGCATTTGGCGTGTCTCGGAGCTCCAAAGCACAAGTGATACTGCACCGCACGGACGCTAATCGGAAAGGGCGCCGCTAAATACGGGGCTACGCTGTTTTTATACAGCGTTAATGGAAAGCACACACAAGAGCTAGATCTGCTGCATTGTTGTCTTTACTTAATTTGATTTTTAAGTGGAGTTTAAAGCCACAACTACCTTCTGACCAAAAATAGACCTCCTGTTTTGTTGCCATGGAAACATTGCTCCTTTGGCTATAATATTCGGTAATATGGCATAAAACTAATCTACATGGAGACTGTTCCGAGATATGGTTTTAACTTTCTGTTTCCATGGAATTGTGCCACCTCCAACAAGTTTGAAAAGTACATATTTTACTTTAATGTTAATTGTAAATTATTATTAGGTAATACATTAATTAATTTAATAAAACAACAACAAAAAAAAACAAACAAACATATATTAACATAAGTTTTCAATTGTGTTACAGATACTGGAGCAACAAAATACTCAAATAAAAGTAAAAGTATCACGTGAAAAAATCTACCTAAGTAAAAGTATTCAAGTACCTGTTTAAAAATGTAAAATTAGAGTAAAAAGTAAAAGCATTTTACGCAGTTACCAGTTGTAGTCGGCCCAGAAAGTCTCATAATGTTTGATTTTTTATTTATACAAATTTGTTCTGTGGTTACTTGAGAGATAAGTAAGTGAAATAAACTACCTCACTCACTTGGATCAGTTTTGTCTCATTTTATTTTAGTTTAAAGAAAATAAATGCACTGGTTTCGGTTGATATCGGGTATCGGCAGACACTTAAAGCCATTGTATCGGCATCGGAATTGGTATCGGAACCGAAAAAGACTTGACTTGGTGATGTCCCCTTCTCGTTTCCATGGAGATAGATACATTTAATGCCATACTGTGGAATATTCCAGACAAAGCAACAACATCTCCACTAGAAAAGTTACACAGAGCAGCTTTAATAAATAGCTTACGTTTACTTACTAGCTGGCAGTTTTCCAATTTTACATTTTGCTACAAATTGCGCCGTGCACCTTTCCTCGCAAAAAAAAAAAAAAAAAAATTCCTAATAATTTTGTTTATGACACTTTGGAAATCCTCAAAGCTTTACTCATCATAGCTCCATCACCATTCAACAACAATATGAACACAACGATGATTAGCATGGGAAATCGCTATCAGGGTATCAGCGATGAGCACACGTACGCTAACTGCTAATTAGCTTTCCTCATCTCGCTAACGTAGCATCAGATTGGAAATGCAATGGGAGTCAATGTCCTCCCTGGCGATTATTTGAGGTGCGCTACACGCTAGGCACAAATTAAAACAGGTTATTAAACGGGTTGTAATAGTTTTAGGAGGAGGGAGGGGCGGGTTTGTTTACACGACTGAATGAGACGTTTCTCCCAGGTTAATTAATTAAAAGGTGTCGCCGTTCCGAGGTGACGGGGGCGGCTCTGATCGCAATCGGTTGGTAATTAAAAGTGAAACCGCAGATGGTTTTGAATGAAATTGAATTTGCGTTTGTAAAAGGGAGATTCATTGGGGAATAGAAAGAGGGTGTTATGAATGATAGTTTTTTTTATTTTCATTTAGATGTGATAATAATGCATAAAGTGTAACTACGCCACTACATTTTTGAACAGGACTGAGAAGTAAATGTATTTTTTTTTTTATTATTGTCTGAGACTGGCTGAAAAAGCTGAGGGTTTATTTTTATCAACTTCATAATTTGAGCAAACAAAAATGTACAAATAAAACCAGCTAGAAAAAACAAAACAAACAAAAAACGATTGATTTAATTGCTTCTGTTGAACAAAATTCAAGACAAAATCTGTATTAAAATCACTACATTTGAGGCTTTAGATCTCAAAATCAGCGCAAAATACTTTGACTTTTTACTCTTAAAGTGCATTATTAAACGAGCACTTTAATACTTTTACTTAAGTAGATTTTCTCACGAGATACTTTTACTTTTACTCGTGTCCTTTTTTACTATCTGTCCTTTTACAAGCAAATCTGAGTACTTCTCCCACCACTGTTTACCTTTGCAATTTTATATTATTTAGCATTTTGTAATCAGGAAAGGACTCCCTCTTTTTCAAGAGAGTCCTGGCCAAGACAGATATGAAAGTGGGGCAAAAATCTTTGAGGGAGCTATGGGGGTGAATTGGCCATTCTGGGGGAGGCTAGTGCCCCCTCAAGCCCCCCCCCTGGCTCCGCACCTGCATCGGCAAACATTTAGACAATGATAAGAATTTGGCAAAAACAGTTACAAGTCGTAGATCTCAATTCCAAACCTTTTAGCATTAATTTAAGCAGGGGGGATTATGCAAAAATGGATTTTTGAGCTTTTTACCACGTTATAACATTGTTCTCCCCTCAAAAACATGCTTGAACGGGTTTTAGATGTCATCAGGTCCTTACGCTGCAGATAGACGACACATATTAGCATCCGACTGCACTTGGGAAAGACGTGGTTGCCTAGAAACAAGGACATCATGGTTTCCGAAAAATTTTGATAATAAAAAAGAAATTTCAATATTGGGCTGTCAAAAATAATAAATCTGGGATGAATGTGACAATCTTGTTGCCGGGAAGTTTCAAGACCTGCAGCTAAAACAGTAGTAGTAGTAGCACAAATCTGAAAGGTGGTGGTTTTGTGTCATTGGGCAAGGCACTACACAGATTGGAAAGAGTATTGGTGCGGATTGACTTTTGTCTGCCCCAAGCCATCTGTGACTACTATCTTTACCATACTGCGAATTCTGGAATCTGCTAAATATCATAAGACCACCGAATTATCCATTAGGAAAAACTAAAATTGCTAATCTATAATATATAATAATACTATATCTTACAGTCAGGCGGCTAGTACTCAGTTACCTTTGAGTATATTTACTTGTCTAACTACAAAAAGTACTTCTTAGAGCAGTTTTCAGACACTATACTTTTACTCTTACTTGAATAATATATGTGACAGTGTAACAATACTCTGAGTAATACTGAGTAAATGTGAGTTACTCTTCCTAAGTTTACAAGTGACAGAAGCGTTATGTTGACAATATGAAATGATTCGAACATATGTGTTTCTTGCACCGCTCCTTCAGATATGATTTCGTTTGTCTCATTTTTGTGTTTATCCTTTGGAAATACCAGATTGATGTTTTGTCCTTCCATTTATATTGACTTCAAATTATAATTACATATTACGTTCATATTTTTTTATAATTTTTCGTGCTTGAGTAGTAGTTTCCCCGAATATATTTGACCCTTACCTGAGAAATACTATTATTAAGTAAAACTACATTTGCTTGAGTACTATTTTTGTCTAGAGTATGTGCTTCTCTTCTGTCACATTCCCACACTTTACAGATGCTATAGTAAGAAACGTCTCTCTGTGACCGAACAAGGGATTTGTCATCTCCACGACAACGAACTGTCCTGGTCCCTGGAAACCCAGCATCACCTGAGCTTTATTATTATCTTGTCATCGGCTCCCTCCAAAGAGACATCCATTTTAAAAATAGAAACGCAACAGAGGTGTGAATGTAAGGCCTGAACCAGGACTAAACCAGGACTGAACCAGGACTGAACTAGGATTATGCCAGGTCTAGACTAAACATGGACCGAACCAGAATTATATCAGGACCAGACTCTTAAAAACGTAAAAAAAAACCAGTACTAGTTCATTTTAAACGGTTTGCAGTGGCCCAAAGTTACTCACTTACCTTATGCATTCACCACAATGAGTTTATAAGCGCTTTTCACAACTTTCAGAGGCCAAAGCTGAGTTCGCTAACAACAACTAGCATGCTGACAACACACTTCTCGATTATAAGAAAATGAAACGCTTTATAATTAGATGCAGACAGTACACAGCGGACTTATTTTGACCTCGAGAGTGGCTTATAAAATATATCTGTACTGGGGTAAGACAAATTTTGCTCAAATACATGGGAAACGGACCAGGACTAGACCATATCAGGACTAGACTAAACAAGGACTGAATTAGGAATATACCAGGATTAAACTAAGAGGTGGTTTCGGTCTGGCTTGGTATTATCACAGTACAACAATTTCAAATTTTTCGATATTAAAGAATACGCCAGTTTTAATATCGACAGTTTTGACGACCATTTTTACAACAAAACTAGACTGAACTAAACCAGGATTAAGCAAAACGCCGTTTTCACTACCACTTATGATAACTTAATTAGCCTTGATAAAGCATTTACAAAGACTTAATTCACAAAGAGTGGACAAACCGTTTATTAAAAGTGCTGCAGGCTACCTTTTATTGCCTTAAAAATGCGAAAAACAGAAGTAGTCCATTTTAAACAGTTTGCAGTGGTCCAAACTTATTCCTCACTTACCTTATGCATTCTGAGCATCCTAATTATTCACCGCGATGAGTTTATAAACACTTTTTACAACTTTCAGAGACCAGAGCGGGGTTTTGCAGTCACGGTAATGCTAATGACAACTAGCATGGTAACGCGCACTTCCTGATTATAGAATAAAACATTTTATAATTAAATGCAGGCAATACGCAGCTGACTTATTTTGACCTCGAGAGCTGCTTGTACAATATATCTGTACTGGGACAAGACAAATTTTGGTAATCATGGGAAAAAAATCAGGTTAGGAGTTTGGGTTAGGGTATTAATTAAGTAGGTGCTAAGCCTGAATCATTCTCTTTGTTCATTATGAATTAAAGCTTTGTTCATGCTTAATTAAGACTATTAAAAGCGTATTCATTATGAAATGTTACCAGGTTTTCTTCACAGTCCTCTGCCTGATCCGTATCCAGCGCTAACAGCTGAGATCTGCTACTTTAAAACACCACATGGGCAGGCAAGCTAATGGTGTGAAGCTAGCCTTTATCTGACTCATTCGCCTTCTAACTCGCTAATTATTCCTTTCTAAGAAATTAATGCAGCCTCTTTGTCCAATGGATGATTAAAGTTTTAAATGTGGTATTCAGAACCTATGTGGCATGTCTTACTATACGATGACCACATTATAGCACAGTGGGCAGCGGATTATGCAATTTTAATTTGACAGGATATTAAAATTGATATACAGTGGCCAACGGGTCCAAGTGGCATCGGATTTGAATATGCTTTTTGACCATAGAAATAGAAGATGTTAATAATGAGTCACAGAAAAACTGGATAAAGAATTATGAACAAAAAAAATGTAAATCCTAATTCAAATCCAAATGTTACGTAATAGGATTTCTTTGTGTCTTTTTCTCCTGGAATTTTGTACAGCGTGACCCGGACTCTACATTTAAACAAACGGGCGACGCTAGCTCAGTTTGTAGAGTGTTTGTCCACTGATCCGAAGGTTGTCGGGTTCGAATCCCGCATTGGTTGAGCGGTCAGATCCACTGACCCACAGGTTGGCGGTGCGATTCTAGCTCCCATGGATGAATGCTGTCGTTGTGTCCTTGTCCTTATGAAAATGTGACCATTTGCCAAATAAATAAATCAATTTGCAAGTAAATACAGTGATGTGGGCGGGGATGGGGGGGTAGGTGAAAGTTAAAGCAGATCTATTCTGCGAAATAGACTTTTCAGAGCTTTTAACCATGTTATAGTTGTTTTTCCTTCTCATTTAGCCTCCATATGCCACCAGCATACGCCCACTGCTCTGTACTTGCTTTGTTTTCCAGTTTTATTTTCTTAATCAGTGATAAGCGTAGGATTCAGCAGCGTTGTGTAGTCATTTTTTGGAAAAATGAAAAAAAAAAAAAAGTCCACTTCCCGCTAGCATGATGTGCAGTTACTCAGAGGAGGGGCCGACAGCTGCGCGGCTCTTTGCTGTGATGACGTTTACCACCGAATTTGTTTCTTTTATTAAGTCGTTTTAGATGAGTATTGTTATTTAAAATGCGCAAATTAAAACATAATGATCCATGGGTGTCGTAGATTATAACTATATAGCGGACACAATCACTATATGCCCTGGGTCTTTTTTGGTGGCGTCACTAAAACATCACCGCCCACCGCTACGTCTAGTGGGAGTCACAGTCACGAGGCTTTTTTCATGTATAATTAAAAATCGATCTTGCCCCACTACAGATATATTGTATAAGCGGTTCTTGAGGTCAAAATAGGTCTGCTACTATCTGCATCTAATTATACATTTTATTGCAAACTAGGAAGAACGCTGTTAGATGCCGCTTGCCGTTAGCTTTATTGTGACGCCAAAACTCCGCTCTGGTCTCTGGGAGCTGTGAAAAGTGGTTATAAACTCATTGTGGTGAATAATTGGGATGCTCAGAATGCATAAGGTAAGTGGGGAATAACTTGCCGCCGCAAACCGTTTCAAATGAACAAGTTCTGGTTTTCACGTTTCAGTAAAAATCAGATACAGCGCCTTTAATATGTTTTATATTGCATACTAAATTTGCTTTTATTGCATTTCTGTAGATTTGGCATTTGAGGAAGCGATACAAGGCCACCAAGCACCTGCTCATTTTTAATCACAGTTATCTGACCGGCAAAAGAATGTTTCGAATGTATATTGGTAGCACTAGCTATTTCAGTATTACACAGTGGTAGTAGCGCTAGCGTAGTTAGCGCTTTTGTCCTCTAGCTATCATGAAGTTTTTGGCCTAAAGGTAGTCTGACAAGCTATTCGTGTTGTAGTATTTTTAAATATTCTCTCAATGGCATCATATTGAGTATGTTTGGGCTTCGTTTGCATAGAATTTGCATATCTGTAAAACATGCAAATGCTCAACAAAGCCACTTGCAAATGACTAATAAGGGAAGCCAGGCTAATTTGCATAGAAGTGAATGTTTTACTATTATTCCATTTGAAATAAATATATCAAGGGCAACAAAAGAGCAGAAGCATTCGCCCTACTATTAAATCAAACTGGGGGTTCATACAGTGTTGTTGTACCCTTGGGCAAGCCGCTTATGCCTATTATATTTTTGTAATATGGATTATTGCAACAGGGTGAACATTAGGGATGAAAATAAAATCACCCAACTACTATTACCACTAAAATTACTACTAGTATTACTCCTCCTACTACTCCAACTACCATTACTATTACTACTACCACCACTACCACCACTACTACCACTACGGTTACTTCTAGTACTACTATTACTACTGCCACTACTATTACTTCTACTAATCTGCTACTAGTCCTCCTACTACATCTACTAAAATGGACACATAAATTACAAAAAAATATCTATATATCTATTCCACCGAACAAAGCACAATACACCACATTATGAATCAAAATACGCAAGAATATATAATAAAAACATGTTAAATAAGACCTATTGTGCTTCTGTCTGCTCTATAGTTATAATCTATGACACCCGTGGGTCGTTATGTTATAATTTGCACATTTTAAATCGCCACATTCATCTAAAATGACTTAATAAAAGAAACAAGTCCGCTGCCTTCCACGTTAGAAAACTGCGGTGCCCAATGGGAGCTGACGTCACTGTAAACGTCATCACGACAAAGAGCCGTGCAGCTGTCAGCCGTGCACCTGGACGGCTGCAGATCACACTAGCGTGGAACATGGTTAAAAGCTCTGAAAAGTCGATTTTGCATAATAGGTCTGCTTTAAATAGTTCTTGTCACCAAAGGTAGGAATCTGAATACAAAATCTCATGCATATGTATTGTATTTAGTGTTGCTGTGTAGATCTGTGTATTCCCTGAGCTTCGGGCTTGTTTCTTTGTAATTAAACGCAGCATTACGCCTCAGGGCACCTCGGTGTTTCTAGTACTACTGCCAATACTACTACTAATACTAATACTACTACTACCACTCCTACCACCTCTACTTCCACCCCCATTACTACTGCAGCAGCTACTATACTACTATAAAAGGAAACGTAAATCTAACTGCCCCTTTAAAACAAGACAACAAACCACACAGATAACAAATCAATTAAAGAAATTATGAATTCCAATATATAAAAAAAGTATTTAAAAAATTAAAACGTACTTGGCATCCCACTGGAGTCTATGTGACCCCGGGTCACACAGACCTAATAGAAAATCTCATGCATATGCAGTGTCTTCAGTGCATTGTGTCTATCCATGTACAAGTGTAGTACTGCGCTCCAGGCTTGTGCTTTGTAATTAAACACTACGCTACAGCTCAGGGCACCTCGCTGTTTAACTTACCACCAGCTGAGAGCCAATGGAGTCAGCCTCATGTGACAAAGTTATAGTATATGTAGTAGTTGATGGATTGATTTTTATTATTATAGTGTCCTACACATTAGCGCGGGGCCGCATGGGCTTACAAGACACTGTAAACTATTTCACAAATCACAGACGACTGCAGGCAGAAAATATTCACCTCAGACATATAGTAAGATACAAATCATGCAGGTTATAAAACTCCTGTCTCCTGCCCCAGGCTTTAGCAATGTAACTGACTAAAGGAAAAAATCTCTTCATTATAAAGCCAACTCATAATTTTATAATCAGGCAACCAAAATACAACAGGGTTAGAAGACTGTGGTGAATAAACTAAAGTAGTAGTGGAAGTCCTAGACGTAATAATAGTAGTTAGTAGTTAGTACTCAATGTGATGCTATTGACAGAATATTTAAAAAATACTACAAGGCAAATGACTTAAGAAATACATGAGCTCTAATGCGATTATGTGGACACCATATTTGTTAGCACCATGTTGCCAGGTTACCTTTAAACCCCAAACTGTACGCTAGGAAACAGAAGCGCAAACTACTCCATAATGTTGGAATAGCTACTACACTAAATAGGTCAGCAGTGTCTCAGTGGTTATCGTCTCCAAACACGAAGGTCAGAGGACGGATTCCACCAAGTTTGGATTGGACCAAGTCTGGTTGTCCTTAGGCAAGACACTTCACCCACACTGGCTAGTATGAATGTGGAATGACGGCGCAGATTGGCAACCTCGCTTCTGTCGGTCTTCCTCAGGGCAAGTGTGAGGCAGTATTATTGTTACTAATATCTGTACAGGTATAAAGCCAATAATATAAAAGCCAATAACATTTTGAGCTGACAAAAAAGTAGTATTATTAAAATTCCCTGTTTTACAACTTGAAGGTAATAGTTGTAACAGGGTCTGGGCAATATTGACAAAAAAATTTGATTGCAATGAGAATATTTTAAAGCGGGACTAAACACATAAACTCCAAAAACCACATTTCAGATAGAGCTGCTAAACTGGGCAGTGCCTGTGGACTAAAGAAGAGGGGGGAGAAGGGGCGGGGTCTGGGCATATTGGGAAGAGTGTGATTGGCTTAAGAGTCAGGGGAGTCAGGGCAGTGTTGTGTGATGTCACCAACTACTTGAAATTGCAGAGGCCACTGAAGGCAGCCCACACTTACATTTGGGCATTTTTTGGCCAGAAAGCAGCAAATTGACCTAGTTTGCAGTAAAGTTGCTGAAAAATGACTAGGAGCAATAGATAAAGTATGTAAAGTCATGACTTGATTTGACCATTTGCATAGAAAATACTTCAAAAGTCAAAAAGTACAGAAATAACAAGGACGGCAGGCATCCAGAGACAGGGACTAGAGTGGGGTTATACAGTAAGACTTTCTATAAATAGTACAGCAAAACAAGTGCCCTGAAAATACAGTGAGCAGTGGGGCGAGAAGGAGCTGGGAGCAATTACTGGAGCTGCTGGACAATGAAATCAATGCAATCAGGTGCAGGAGTGTTGTGCAAGAGACAGTCACACGGTTAGACCTGTGCTATGTGGACTTGTGTGGAAGTCCACCCATGCTGACAACAGAGCCACAAACTGAATTCGACCAAAAACATGCTTGTAAAATGGTAAATAAATAAGCACAAATATAGCTCTTTTCTACCTTCAAAGCACTCACAGCACAGGTTAAAGAAGATCTATTGTGCTTCTGTCTGCTACACAGTTATAATCTGTGACACCCGTGGATCATTATGTTATAATTTGAACATTTTTAAATAGCAATATTAATATAAAATGACTTAATAAAAGAAACAAGTCCGCTGATTTCCGCATTAGAAAGCTGCAGTGCCCAATGGGAGCTGACGTCGGCGTAAATGTCACAACAAAGGCCCGTGTAGCTGTCGGCACCTCCGATGAATAGCTGCAGATCAAGCTAGCGAGTAGCGGATTTTGTACCAAAATGACGACGTGACGCTGCCTTAATCACTGACTGTGGCCGTTTGCCAGTGGCGGTGAAAACGGTTGCTGATCAGCAATATGGCGTCTTGAAAATCAGTGAATAAAGATGGCTCAAACATACACAAATCACTCCAAATACAACTTCGGGTGAGTAAACGGTGAGGGGAAACAACTGTAACATGGTTAAAAGGTCTAAGTCAGTTTTGCTCTGCTTTAAGTGCCCAAAGACAGAACAACAGCTCGTGCAAATTTATCTTGCTGGAAAGAATCCAAGACAGGTTCAAGACAATTGCATGCTGAGCCCCCTGCTCTACGGGATTGTTAAGTCACAAACAAGACATAATTACCTTTCAAAAGTGTATGTTTTACCACAAATTGTATCAAATATGTACATAATGTAAAGGCGTAACCTAATAATTTTATCCGGCATAACATAGGATCACCAGAACCTTAACTTAGCATAGCCTAGCTTCTTACCTCAACTTTGTACACTTTCGAACACACTTTTAACCTTTAATCCCTTTTTTAACGTGTGAAACAAAGAGGAAATTGTAAACATTTCCATTATTTTCAATTCAATTTTCAGCTGATGTACCTTTGATCCAAAAGTGACATATAGGCCTAGAGGTTACGCAGATGACATCACAACATTCAGAACCTTAGCAGTGATTGGCGACACTGTGTGAGTGTCTGTGGTGAGTAATTACATTTTCTCCCGTGAAAGCTCAAAACACGTCTAAAATGCTGCTCATCTCCATGGAGACGTTATCGCTTTGCCTAGAATGTTTCACAGTATGACGTTAAAGCAAAGGTATGCAATCTTTTTATTATGCATACTGAAATATACAGTGACTCATTCAGGTAAGTGCTTATGATATAACCTTGACAGAGCCACTTCAACCTAAAAAAGATTTAGAATATTACTGTTGTAGAATAAATTGTGTCATGGCGAGAGTTGAAGAGAAGAAGCAAGAAGCAGGAGACGTTTATTTACCATCACTGTATGGGACCCAGCACCCGGAAACACGAACCCTCAACACATTGTGATAGTGTTGTCCATTCCAATCTAGTACAGTCCAGTCTGGCTATGCTTCAGTTGTAGGGAGTATTATACCTCTGATGAAAAAATTTATCTGAGGACCGCGTTTTCCCACCAACATGTGTCACTGGGCAAGACACTTCACGCACCTTTCCTGTATTAATGTGGTGCCTGAGCGATTGGTGGCGCGATTGGTGGTGCAGATTGGCAGCGTGGGTTTGAAAATATTAAAGAATCATTTTCAGTAAAACACGCCCCTCAACTTTTCAACTGAGTGGCACTGAGAGGTAGAACTATGGGCAGCATAACAGACAAAATGTGTTTCTTTGCTTTTTTGGGCTGATTTTTGCTGATGGAGCAATTTTTTTTTAGCTCAAATTAGCTTTAAACAGCAAAATGGAAACTGAAAGTAGTTTCTGTGTTGTTGCTGTGACTGTGCAGAGCTTAGCTAGTTTGTTAGCTAATGATAGGGGAAGATAAAAGCTCACCCCACAACAATTTATATCTTCAACACACAGACTCAGAAACCTCTTATTTAAGGAGAGAAAGGTTTAGTTCAGCTGTGTCTGATCCTAAAGTCTTTGTCAGTGATAAATGTGCGTGTCGTCTGCAGTGTCTTTGTTATTCCACTAACTGTTAATTAGCTAGTTGTTAGCTAATGATAGGGGAAGATAAAAGACGCTTCAGCTCACCCCACAACAATTTATATCTTCAACACACAGACTCAGAAACCTCTTATTTAAGGAGAGAAAGGTTTAGTTCAGCTGTGTCTGATCCTAAAGTCTTTGTCAGTGATAAATGTGCGTGTCGTCTGCAGTGTCTTTGTTATTCCACTAACTGTTAACTGGTTTTCTACTACTGTTTTGTTTTTTTAATTCCAGGTACAAATGAAATATTTAGCAGAGCTGAAGGCTTTTTACATTTTACATTCTACGTTATTAAACTGTAGCCGCTCTTTCACAGTTTTTACATAAGAAAATGTCATTACAGCCATTGACCCTTATATAATGTTGCCACTCATTGTAAAAAAGTGGAAAATTGTGATGTCATCTGCATAACCTCTATTGATATTTTGCAGTCACATCATGCTATAGGTGTTGTACATAGAAATCTATGTTGGAATTATTAACTGTTATACTGCCAAAAAAGTTTTTAGACTGTATCAAGAAAAAATACAAAATGGATTTAAACAACACATTTTTAGGAGCCTGTGATCAAAACGTTCATGGTCCTGTTTAGGAGTTTGATTTTCAACAAAAAAGGTTAGAGCAAAGACTGTATATATAAATGGACATAGCTAACCTGCTAGCTTCCAAATAGGAAATGAGCATGGGCGTGCTTCCGGGACCATCGACTCTAGCTCCAATTCACTTTACATTGAAAAACTGTCGCCTCTCTCCATAACTGCTGCTGTCAGGCTCATCATTTTGGTCTTAAAATGTTCATATTAACCTGCTCTACATGATCCTGGTATTTTTATTTCGCTATTGTGTCTGTAAATCAAGATATGAACATTAATAACAGACAAATCAGGCGCCTTCTTTCCCCCGAGGTTGCTTCGCTAGCGTTAGCAACAGGTTTGATTGACAGCTTTGCTAACTGCTTGCTCCCTGCTAAATGAGCGGTGTGGGTGGGAAGGGGCATTACCTTCAGCAGCCTCACTCCAGGTTGGTTCTTGGGTTGCTATGATACTTGCGGTAGGAATTCCAAATATGGAACTCGGCTAACTGCTTGTTTTCCATTGGCCAAAGTGTGTTTGTACATTTGAAATTCAGTTCTAACATGCAACAAAAAAAGCTAAAAAGAACATTGTCTCGTGTCTCATTGTATCTGTGTGGTTGACTGATTATTTTCCTAAATTTAAAATAGTTTGCATTGACAGTGTTTGTTATTGTGATTCTTTGAAATGATGCGCCTAAAGCCCAGTGGGTCAAATTTGGCCCTGATCCTAAATTAGGGAATAAAGGGTTAAAATTGAAAAAGTGGATATTTCAGTGTTCAGTGAACTTATAGCAGTAATTTAATACATTGTTCATAATTTTCCAAAGAAGAAAAGGGTTCTTGGGTTCTCCAGGGTTAATTTGGCTGGAGCTCAACACTATGGGTGACATTACATTCAATTAGTCCACTTCTTACAGTCTATGGGTGAGAGTGACTAACTGAAAAACTGTTGGTTAAATGCTAGCTAGCTTATGACTGTAATGTTATTTGAGAGGGACTTGTTTAACCGCACAAATCAGCTCACCTGTGTTGTTCCAACTAAGTGAGTTCTTTAGGGTCAGACTGTGTTAAAACAAAGCTCAGATTAAAGTCTAACTCGAGTAACAGAGCATCAAACAGTGCTGTGCCTCTAGTTCGCACCACACCCCCAGGGAATGTTGATGACATCAGCTGCAAAGTATCAATATTGAAAGGTCATATCTTCCTGAACTCTTCTCGCTGGATACTGCAGTGCTTTAAGTGCGACTCCTCCATTTTGGCTCCAGCTGAACTCGGTGGTGCTGAAGCTGGGGGACTTGCAGGACGTTTGGCCTCTTCTAAATGAGCCAGAACGGTCATTTAGATGTGGGTCAGGACACTATTATCAGGAGCTCTGCAGCCACCTCATAAAACACCGAGGTTAACAAATAAAGGCTCGCACTGTTATGAGTGTACCGTAGTGCTGTAATGTAATCCAGTCTCCAAGTCGCACTGATAGACAGGCAGCAGTGGGTGGGAGTTAGTTTCATTTACGTAGTTATATTAAGTGGATTGAACTTGTAGTATTTTTAAATTCACATTAATATTATTTTTATTCCAGTAATAAAATGAGACAAACAAGTGTGTTTATATGTAGCCTATCTTACCTACCATACCTTTATTTTTACCTGGTGGTAGTGATTGGCGTAGGTGTGGTTGGTCAAGCATTTACATGTGAATGGAAGGGTTGCTGGTTCAATTCTATTCCCAGCACATACCACATTGTTTATTGCAATTACTGTGTGATTGTGTCAGGTAGGGCATCTGGCATATAAACTGGCAAATGACTACGAAAATTGCTGCAGTGGCCATTTAGAAAATGCATGAGCACAGGGATGACAAAAATAACATAAAAATGATAACCATATATTGT
>JACM01077908.1:0-28477 GCA_000787095.1 Periophthalmodon schlosseri
GGCACCGTGTTGGTGACCCCTGCCTTATATAAATGCTTGAGGGATTGTGTGCTTTATACTCAAGGACCTAAACTTTTAATATTTCAGTAATGATTACCTTTTGTGTTTTCATTTTATCCATTACAACTTATTTATCAGAGTTGAATGTGCTAGTTTGTGGCAATGGAGTTAAGACATACACCAACTTGTCTCAAAGGAAAAGGGAAAAAGCCTAAATGGTTCTGTTTGTCAGTTACTGGTCTGTTTTGGAGACTGGCTCTAGTGAGACTGCTGTTGTTTTGCTCTTTTTTGGCATGGGTTATGGCCTACAGTAGCTCTTGTGTTCAGAAAATAAACAACCAGAAGAAATGTGGCGTGTTTCCTTACACCAGAATGCTACAATACCGTTTGAAAGAAACTTATTGTGTCATAATGTTTCTCCAGTATCCAATTCAATAAGGCTAACTGATAAATGGGTAATCAATAAAGTCATATGGAGGGTGAGCTCAGTCTGGAGAACTGTTTAGCTTCACATTCAACTCAGAGCATTCTATGAGCCCTGCATCTGTTATTGATAAAATACATCCACCACAGATCATGGGTCACCTGAGTTCACTTAAAATAGCTCCACACTTAGAGCTGACAGGGAGCCAGCTTATTTTGGTTAAATATGTTTTGAATTATTCAGGGAAAACCTTAAAAAATAGTAGGAATGCTATACCACCAATTTATAGTATGTTTTTATTAAATGGTTTTGGCTAAAGATAATGTTTGTTGGCGTATTATTAGTGAGAGCGGCAAAGAGGAATGATGAAATGGTGGGACTCAAAGCGTTTTCCTGACCCCTCCAGTGTGGCAGTTAGCGTGTTACGGCCCAAACGCAGGAAACAGCTTGGCAGACCATGGACTTTACCAGGTGCAAGGAAGTCAGAAGATCATCAACTTGTTCTTTTTTTCTCATGCAGGAAAGTCAAAATACCAAGAAGCAGCAGTAAAAACTCAAGGTTGGACACAGCTTGGTCACCTGTATAAGTTTAAAGGGAGGGTATTATGCAGAATTGATTGATTTATGTATTTTTTATTGTTTTGCTTACTACCATGTTATAATGTTGTTCCCTCATCAAAAACATGTCTGAAAAGGTTTTAGATGCCATCCGTGCATGTTGGAGTATTTTAAAGATTTCTACGGTTAACTGTAAGATTCTGTCTAGGCCTACATCACCCATGCTCCCACACAACAATTCTCCATAAATATATAAAAACATGAAACAAAACTGTACACAACAACTTGACAAACTTGATGTGATATGCAGTAGTTTCATTAGCTGGATGCACACTGATTGTGTTGTGATAGGCTCTGAAGGGGGAATGACTTAGCACAGAGAGCAAAGGGAGGGGGCACTCCACAAAAACGAAAGTGAAACTTATAAAACATGCTATACGTTGTTTCCAGCGAATTTAGCATTTTCGGAACAATAACATGGTGATAAAAATATGTTATGTGTTAGCAGTTAATACCCCATAGAAGATTATTTTGTCATGGACGTTTAAATTATTGTTATTATTATTTTTTATTCTATGAATCTTTATCAAGAAAGCGAGAAGTGCTCCATGCTATGGACAATAAGGCATTGGTCACACTGGTCATGTGTGTATCATCCAAGCTAAAGTAGCTCTGTCACATTCATTTGACTATATTATATGTTGCTCGTTTTCCACACAAAATCTGGCAACCCAAGGGGCATGTAGGTCACTGCCAAGAACTAGGCAGGGTATGCTAATAATTCTGTCACGCACATGAATACACATTTTGCATATAGCCTCCACAATGAAATGAATATTATAATGTATAGTAAATCAACCAATTCCCAACAGTGCTGTAAAATACAAGTCATGAAAGACACTTTTTCTATACTGTTAAAAATTCAATGAGGTTTTATCATTCAGAATCAGAAAAAGAAGTTCTGCTATAGGACACATTTGTATATACATCTGAAGGACTGCTTCACAGCGGCTGTATTGTGTTTAGCCGGGCCTCATCCTGACAAACTCCCTGGTGTATACACAGAGGAGTGGGCACTGATTGAACTGGTGACTCGGTGGACCTTGGTGGAGGGCGTGGCTAAACTGTTATGGCTGCGCAAAGATAAATGAAGCTTTGGGTCAGTTTCAGGTTTACGGCGGCTCATGTGTGTTTATTTTGTCCAAATGACTTAAGTCCAAACACAGAGGTACACCGAGATGAGCTGTTGAAATTACAATGAGGCTCTAAGTGGATTCCTAAGGCTAAAATGACCACACATATGTTTTGCATAGTCATTCTTTTACAGATATTTTTTGCTATTAAAAAAAATCTCTTAAAAAAATGTGTGTGCATAATTGGATGAGAAAATTGCAGTTATTCATATTCATTTGACATTCTGGAACTAACAATCTTTTTTTTTTTTTTTTCTGTAGGCCAGAAAAAAATAAAATAAATAAATAGCAACACAGTGACTGAGTTTGGAGAAAAAATGTGTTTCTTTTACAATGGTTCTGAGAATGAAAAGCTTCTGGGAAAGTAAGTAAAACAACATTTAGATTTGGCTGCACTCAAATGACTTAATTAAAGGTTAGTGTTTGGGGTTATTGCTTTGTTTAGGGATTTTAAACAATTAAACTACATGTAATTTGAATGAGCAGTTTGGCTTTTGTTTCCTCTGTTTGAAATACAAGGAAACTAAAAACCACACAAATAAATTTACAACCAACAATGTAACAAAAGTGATATTAAAAAGAAGTATATTAACTGCAGTAAGTAGGCCAGTAGTGGTGGTGGTATAGTGAAATGAATACTGTTTGCCACTATTGTCTCTGCATATGCAATTTTGCTTTTTCTCATATCTATCATGCATAATATACAAACAGATGTTTGATGGGCTCCAGTAAAGCCAAAGCTTAAGCCCTAGCAGCTGGCAGAGTCGACCTTTCTTCAGATAAGGCCAGAGCAGCCCCAGGGACAGGCCTCTGCTCCTTCAGAATCCAGCACAGAGCTACACACTCCAGCTTATGTCTGATGGGCCAAAACCAAGGACATTGTGTTGGTGTGTTTGGCTCAGGGACAGCTCATTTTGGAAAGGAAAAGACTTTGGGAATACACAGACAATAAATACACCTAAAATGTTTCTATCAAGACACAAAATAAACTAATATCCTGTGCTACTCCTTGTAAGTGCTGCAAACTTCCTCTTCTCTGTTTGGATTGATGCATTGAGAGACAAAATACAGACAGACAAACCAGCTGCTTTTCCAAACAGAAAATGAATAGTGTAATAATAGAAGGATTTTAGAGTTCGCTAATGCAAATCTAATGAAAATCCTTACTTCAGTTATTTGTGGCCAGCATGTAAAAGTGAGTTCATTGCACAGGCCAGGGGCACCATTTAGGTCAAATATAAACATGATAAATACAGATGTGATCACTTTAGTATGGTCTACCTTTTTATTAACCTTGTGTAATTATAGTGACTCTGTGGGATGAGACACTATCCCCACGAGACAAAACAAGAGTTTTACATAATTTAAATGTGAAATAAATTGACTGTAAATCCTTTTCACTCCTGCAGAGGAATCCTGGCCTCATACAATTCTCACTGCTTAGCAATTTTATGTCTATGTGGCATTAAGTAGTACTAGGCATCAGAACATGTGGCAGCACTGTGGCTAATATGGCCAACACTTGTCTCACAGCAGGTTTGTATGCTTCTCCCCATGTCTGGTAAATGGTCACATTTGTATGTAGCATTTTGTCACCTTCAAGGCACTCAGAGTGCTTTGCAACAAGGAACCACTCACCCATTCACACACACGCTCATGCACCAGTGTACGCAGACACTGGGGACAAGGTGGGTTGTCCAAGGACACAACAACAGCATTCAGCCTGTGAGTCAGTGGATCTGACCGCTCTACCAATGATATTTATGTTGAGAGTGGGATTCAAACTGCAAAGATGGACGAACACTCCATCTGAGCTACTGTTGCCGCCACTGTCGTGTGGGTGTGTTTCCTCAGGGTACCCATAAACCAAACCAAGTACAATAGGTAAAATCCTCCAGCTAATCAAGTCCTGACCAAGCCTGGATCCATGGGTTCTGCACTGCTGCTCCCACTGCTCTTGATAGGTTACCCCATAGGCAGTGTGGGTCAGATGCAGAGGGGACAGTAAAGTGTACCTTAGGTTCTCATTGCAGAGATTCTGAACACCTCAATCTCCGCCTATGGATGTAGAGTGCTGCCAAAACACATCATAAAACCAATTCAAATACATCACAACATAAAGAAAAAGACAATTATTCATTAATGTGACTTGCAATGTAGTGAAAGATAGTATAATGCAATAGGCTTAAATGTGAAATGAATGTCATCATATCCTAAGGCTTTCCTCAGCGTCTTATTATTGTGAAGCACTGAAGCAGAACCACACAGTATTGATTGAACACAGGGACCTTTTATTTGCCACTGTGTTATCCAAGTGGGGGTTGTCACTATGAGACCCCTAAGACCATTGCTCTCCCTTCAAGCTCATCACACACTGCAGGTACTCAGCAGGCAGATCCTCTCATGGTGTCTGTAATGGTGTACTTATGAAAACAATGATAGATAAATGTACTTTACTTTTTTTAAGTATCTTGTTTAACATGCAAGAAAACTCAAAAATGAAAAAATTTGATTATAGCTTCAGAACAATATTAGCAATAAATGTAAGACAGTAATTCCAGTCCAGATACAAGAAAGCAGTAAAGAGATATTAACTCCATTCTATTGTAAGGGCTAGACAGAATTTTGAATGTCTGGACACTAGATTTTTATTTTGTGTTAATGAGTTTTGTTCACCAGTGTTAGCTGATGATAGACATATAGTTGCATTCTGGTGGAAGGAGACATGCCAAATTTCTTCTAGTTGTTTATTTTTTTAGAAGTCTACCGTAGGGTGTAACCCACACCAAAACAAGAGCAAAACAACAGCAGTCTCAACTTGCTAGAGCCAGTCTCCAAAACAGACCAGTAACAGACCAATAGAACCTTCAGCTGGTCGGCATAGCAACCAAGTGTAACATACAAAAGCAGTTACATTAACAACAACACATAAACAGTTACAAGAACAACAAAAGGTGTTAGCTCTGAACTAAACACAAAATGTCATATAATGTCGTATATTTACATGGCCTAATGCATCACAGATCAATGGTTCCCAAATTGTGGCATGGGGGTATGAAGAAATTGCCATCTTGTCTTTCAGTCGTTTGTCTTTAAGATGTTTGATTACGTACATGTTTACATGATTACATTACATGTGATGCACATGCTTTAATATCATTAAAAATATTCTATTAGATCATGTATAATGTAACTAACTGAACTAAAAAGAAATCATTAAAAAAATTCCTAATATGTTTTTTTTTTAGGGGCAATTATTCTAGTTAACCCTCAAAATCACTTGACATCAGACACAGAGAAAGTAAAAATCTTTACTTTGCGTGATGTGATTATTATGAATTGCTGCAATGGACATTTTTTACTTTAACCGAAAGCACGTTTTATTGTGATCCAAAGCACATTTTTTACTTTGACCCAATGGACATTTTTTACTTAAGCCCAAAGCAGATTTGATCCAATGCAAATTTACATTGACCCTATGGACATTTTACAATGCATAGTGTACATTTTCTATAATGTACAGACAGTGGTGTGGAGATGTCAGGATTCGGAGTGGAGGTCTATGGAGTAAGAGGACTTCCAAAACCACATAAGAGGTCACATTGGGAACAGGAGGTGGAGACAGTAAAGAGGGGCTCCTGTGGTTTAGGCGTGTGCCAATAACAGCAGCCTCGGATCTATATTTAAAACAGATCATAAAAGGCTACTTGATTTTCTTAAGTGAAGTGGTGGGGAAGAGGGAAAGGACTGTGGTAAAGATGGGAGGACAAAAACAGTTATACAGTTATTATCAAATCAAGAAGAAAGTAGCCCCATCTTGCGTTGGTAGAGGTATTCCTTGAGCAACAAACCCATGAAATATGTTTCTCATCCTCTCATCAGAATCAGAATAAATTTCACAAACTAGGAACTTGGTGGTGGTATAACATAAAACAAAGAATCTAATATAAAATAAAAATAAGGGCCCGCATTAAAATAAGGTAAATAAAAAATAGACTTGGATGTACAAATACAAAATATACAGCAGGGCAGATCAGCAGTACAAAAGCTATCTGTGAAAGTAGGTTAAGTACATATTTTTTTAAGTGATTGTATAGTGCAGATTTCATTTACTTCTGTTTTATTACTTACCTACCCATACACACACACGCACATACACACTTACACTCCCATATAAGAACAGATGCCATTCTTATAAAGTCAAACAAGCCAGTCAACCACCACTCTATTAAAGGTCAAACTGTTCAAAAATATTTGTACTGTGTATCAGACTAGCCTATAGTACATCATTTATTAATATAAGATTCCCAAAACTTCCATCAGATTGGTGTGCCAGAGACACAGAATACAACTCATTGCTATTTCTTCCAAAAAATGAAGAGAGTTATTTCCAAATAGTCTTTGGATGCCAGTTAAAAATACAACAAGGAAGGAAATGGGAAGAGAAATACTATAATTTTAAGAGTACCATTCCTTGTGTCTGGCCACATGTCACAAAGAGCATGCCAGTGCACACAGGAGTGAGTCCCAGATGTGGATCAGTAAATTGCAGTATAGTAGGTATCCAGGGGGAAATCCAGGGTTAGCCAAGGCATTTTTCTTTATCAATATTTGGGCAGTTCAGAATAACATCATGTGGTTATTTACGTCAGAAAAAAATGTTTAAGCCAATTTATGGTGGACAACTTGCACATTAGGATGCAGATTATGTCAGCCTATACCAAAAAGCAAAAAATGTACAAAGATATAATAACAAATATGTAAAGAAAATGTTAAATGTTAAAATTGAAGTCAAGAAAGTTTGCATATTGAGATGTTGCACTATTTAAAAGCATCATGGTTTGCTCAGATCTAGTGTTAAAATGTTTCCATTAAATACTGAAGTGAGCTAGATAGATAGATAAAAATGGCTCCCAATTCAGAGCATTTAAAAACCACTTCTTTGAATTATATCCTATTCCTGTTAACCCTTAGCGAGTTCTGCTTTTTCAGTGTGTTTGTGGTCAGCCAATTCACACTACAGGAAACTCTTAACACACTCACACACTCAGTGGAAAAAATCATCTTGTATCGATCATCTGTATCCAGACTTGGGAGCGCCTCTGACTCTGTCACACAAACCACCTCAAATAGGTTTTCAATTCATTATCATCTCCCGGGTTGCAGATAGAGGGGTCTGTTAGCAACTTAGAGGAACATAAAAAGGACTTTATTTGTGATGTGGTAGGCAGCAGATGATAGCACTGCTGATTCAGCTAAACCCAAAGCCTTAAATGGTCTTTGCTTGCCTCCAATATACACCAGTCCATCTCCCCTGTAATCCTTCAGAGCATAGGGAAAACCTGCGTCACTCTCACCACACCTCATAATGTTGGGCTAAAAATGTGATCATAAAACCTCACAGCTTTTCACCTAAGAGATAACCTCACCTTACAATCAGGCTGCAGTGAGGTGGAAATGAAATAAGTGCACATTGTGAAAATGTATGAGAGAGTTTGTGTGAGAGTGAGGCCAAACTGTTTAAATTAGACCCATTGGAAAAGGAGTGAATGGCATGTATCAGACCCCATCCTTTACATTTATGTATAGATTTCATAGCTGTTACCACGAGCCCCAGTTGATGTTTATGCCAGTGTTGGGCAGTAATTACTTACAAAGTAAGGGAATACTGTAATCAGATTACTTTTTTTAGTAACGCAGTAATTTAGTTACAATTGAAAAATGATTATAGATAATAGTTAGCAAGTAACTGTAAATCAATTTTATTTTTTAAGGAAGAGGCAACTTGCCAAAAATGGGTGTGATCCATAGAACTGTGTTGCAAAAAAGAAGATAAAGTACAGCATGGGATGGATCAAACACAGATCAGATATGAACCAAAACAATAGAAAGGTTTATGGAGGACCGCTCGTGTCGCCTCTACCTGAAATTAGGCTCTATAACAGAAAGTCATTAATCATTAGTGTGAAGAATTCTTGCATTTTATAAGTTGGTTCCTGATCTGTATGTTTCCTTTTTTTCAAAGTAACTTATAGTAATAAGTAATAAAAAATACTTTTGAAATAATAATAGTAATTGGAGTACTAATTTGATTATTTTTAAAAGTAGTTATGCAAAGTAATCTGACTGCTTATTGCTAATGTATAAAGACAAGGTGTCCCGTAGTGCTTTGGTCTGACTTTTTAAACGATTATTGCTGAATTCATTGCTGATTATTGCTTCATATTCAATGCATATGAAATTCGTGCCAGCAAACAACTCTAGCCACTAGGCCTACAACTATTCTGTTCTGGAATCTACTCATTTCTGAAGCTGATTTAGGATTTTTAATCATAAAAACTCAGATGGACTCTTAAGGCAAAGAAAGTCAGTACCTAAATGTCAGTACTTATAACATCCTATAGACAAAATGAGCAAACAGCAAATAACTTCTTCCTGAACTTACTATGTACATTGAGTTCCACGTCATATATTATTCTCATGTGAGGCGACTGTGTTAACTGTAGAGGAGAGTCATCTCATTCATCTATTACACACAAAGTTTGCATTCTGTTTCTCCATACAACTCAATGCAGAGGTCTTAAGAGCAGTGTAATCTGATTTAAGCGTGCCTGCTCCATGGATGACCATTCATCATCATGACACTAGGTTTTACATGTGTCCAAACTGTCTGTGAGGAAATGATCTAGAAACTCAAAGACAGGAGTGAGGAAAGGGAAAAAGAGAGAAAATAACTTGGACATCAAAGAATGTAAAAGTCATTGCTCACGTGGAATCTTATTTTATTTTAGAGAAATCTGACATACATTCATTCTTCATGGACAAAAAAGTGACAACAGTTAATATCGAAGTGCTGTGCTGAATATTACATAGACTCTTTTATCTATTGCTTACAGGATTGGTCACACAGTTGCCTGAGAGGGATGTTTAAAACGTGAGTGACGCCTAGTGGTCAACACAAATAATGTTCTATCAAAGCCTCTAAAATTTGGAAAAAGTGGAATTGATTGTTAATTGTTAAAAAGGCATATTCCCTTGTATGTCTTCCTCAAATGATGGAGTATGTTTAGAATCCAAATTCACATTTAGCTGGATTTCTAAACTAGTATGAAAACATCCCTTTATTCCTATTTTGTTCATACTTTACATTCCCAGTTTCCACCATTTGTTTACCAAATGCAGTAAGTACATAAATATTCTAGGTTTCATATGTACTTTGGCAATTAAGTCCAACTTTGCACAGGGAATAAGTGCATGATTGTTTTTGGCATATTTATTTTACTATCCATGTCACTTAAATGTTTTCACACATTGGACATATTAAAATAACAATGGAGACACAAACATAATATTTTAAGAAAATTAATAAAAAACAAAAAACAAAAAACCAAAAACACTCATTGGCTGATTCATCTGTTTTCTGAATAGTATAGTACGACAAACAAAAAATATGACTTGTTATACCAATTTCTTTTCCAGCTTGTTTTTAAACTTTGGGAGGCCACCATTGTCTATTAATGGGAAACAGGATATACACCAAATTATTTTTTATAAAGTGTGCAGATTAGTATGGCGCCCCTAAAGTCCCCTAAAAAAAAAAAAAAAAGATAAGATAATTTTCTTGTGCACACAAGATAGTATCTTGTTTCGCAGAAGATACTAGCTTGTTTTAATTTTTTTTAGAGGACTTTAGGGGCTCCATACTAATCTGTACGCTTTATGAAAAATTATTTGGTGTAAATCTTGTTTCCCATTAATAGAGGAGACTACTAAATGAAATAGTCCAAATTGGGTATGATATAAGAATATTCAAATTAGGATTACCTGTGCCACCATAGCCTCTGCAGAATCTGTGGGAAACAGAATGTATAAAGAAATGAGTGTGATGTCACCCATAGTGCTCGGCTCCAGCCAAATGAAGCTCATCGAGGCTAGCAGTTATGGGGCAAATTCGAAGCCGAGTTCCATATTTGGAAATCCAAACGACCTAATTTGTCACCTAATTTGTCTGTTATAAATGTTCATATCTTGATTTAAGGAGAAAATAGTTAAAGAGGAAGGAAGATTACGAAAAGGAATTGGAAAATTGGAGCCAGAATTGATGGAGCCGGAAATGCGCCCATGCTCACTTCCTATTTGGAACGCAGAGGCTAGCAGGTTAGCTATGTCCATTTATATATACAGTCTATGGTGGGAAACAAGATATGTTTTGGTTTTTTTGTTTTTTTTTAAGGGGACTTTAGGGGCTCCACAGATAAGAGTGAGCAATAATGACAAAATATTAATGTCCCAATTAGTTTTTTTATCTTGATGACAATAGTCACGCAATATTATAGCAATCCATCAGAAAAGTGCTAAAATGTGCCTGTAAATGTCTGTTGAAGTTCACGCTAAATTATTTGAAACATTAGACTAAAACTACTTACTGCAGCCCTTTTAAATAGTTTTCATTATAGACAATATACTTGATATTCTAATTTTGCATATCTTTAAACCTTTAGTTGTGAAAAATATATATAATAATAACACAACTATGTTATTCATAAAGCAAACTCTCCAACATACAAACCTTTCAGATTATGTTTAAAGAAAGTAACTAGCAAAATCATAGTAATAATAATTTAAAAAAAAAAAAAAAAAAACTGCATGAGGTAGGTCTACAGTGAACTTCTTCTTGACCACAGAATAGTGCAGGAGAGAAAAGAAAGAGCACCTATACTTAGTTTATGACCTCTCTGTTGTCATTCTGATCCTGGAAAAGACCTTGCTCATCTATGGGAACCTGTTTGTCCTTTGAGCTGAAGTCCACTCTCATCACAATCAAAAATCTGAAAAACAAATAGCAACTGTAAACGTAATGAGTTGTAGTTTGGTACATTTAGGTATTTGAGTATTCTAATACACTTTTTCTAGACAAAAGCCAATGCTTTAAGAGTGAGGTACTCAGGCATCACATGAGTAGACTAGTATAGACTTAAGAGTACTAGAAAAGTTGCTGACATTTTGTTGCTGACATTTTGTTGAACTGTACCAGTTAGAGCAACATGTGACTGAGCAGAATTTTGTCTGACTAAGCAGGACATCCTGTATGTTATGTAGGTGACATGACACATGACAATACCAGTATGATGTTAGGGAGTTTATGCAGAGATAATATAACAATGAATTAAACTGATTCAATTTTTGCACTTGGCAATACGTTGTTTTCAGACTCTAGAATGATTTCTCACTTTTGGTTATTCTTGCTTTGATTGTATGGCCTTTTATAAGGTACAATGTTAGATCTGATCAATTACATTAGAGCCAAAGTTGATTATCCACCTATATATGTACAGGATTATACAAAGTTGTGATGCCATATGAAAACCTGCATATGACTTAATTACTTACCCAATCAATATAGAAGGGATGATGCAGAGTCCTGCAGATAGCAAGAAAATAAACCCAGAATACCAAGCCACTGTGGCAGCATAAATACCGTTAAAAGCTGCTATTGACACAGTGTTAGTTATACTCTCCGAGCATGATATACAGGCAAACAAAGCTCCTGAAAGGCATACAAAAATAGGTTAGCAACAGTTGATAGTATGTTCTTTGTTCAAGTAAAAAGTAAAATCTGCTGAAACCGCAGACTTTCTTGGACTCTGACTCTGCAAACATGAAAGATACGGTCCTCTAGTTTTTGTGGAGTCTGAACTCTGGGTGTTGGAAATGAGCAATTATGCTATAATCTCGCAAAAACATTACCCCTTTGTGTAGGTCAATGTTTTTATGCATATTGTCCCTGATATATAAGCAAATAAATGAACTAACTAACTGCACTTACCCTGCTCAGCCTTTGAGACAATCTTTGACATCATGGAGCGCAGGATAGGAAAAGGCATAGCAGCCAGGAACATAGGTATTCTTGCTACACAAATAAAACCAAGACACATTTTTAAGTGGTACACTCAAATGTACTGTTCAGTAAATGATTGCTTATTGTGGAAAAAGTACATTCAGATTTATATTAAAATAATACAAATATTTTGTATTGTAAACGATCCAATAATTGTACATTGAATGTAAAGCTTATGTAAATGTAACTGTTCACTAGAATATTGTTTTTCTTACCTAAAAATATCATTTCAGTTGTCTTAGCGAAGGACACCATGATCATGCCTAAGGTGAATGAGAAAATGCCCATCAAGGCGATGATGGTCTGAGGCACCTTGCAGTAAGAAAAGGCCATGACTCCGAAGAAACTGGTCAGAAACACCATTGTGCTGAGCGCAGAGCCGTATCCAATCATAATGCCAGTCCAACAAAGTGGTTCATTTAGCTCATACAGTGTAATAAGGGAGACTCCTCCAATATCAGCAAAGGCAAAAAATGTGAAAGCAACTAAAAGCATGATCAGTATAGTTTTGGACCCACAATCCCTTCTAGCAAATACATGATAAATGCCATAAAACATCTGTTTGATAGCCGAGTCCTGTGGAGGTGTATCCAATCTAGAGGTTTCAGGGGGGACCTTCTCTACTGTCTCTTCAAGTAAAAAAATGACGTACAACAACAATAAAAGCAGCCCAATAAGAGACGTTATAAATGGCCAATTGAATCCTGCTTCTTTGAGGAAGTAACCAGTCGATAAGGATGCCACCCCAGCCAGAACACCGAGAATCATATCAACACCAGCCAAACGTAATGTCTTCTGGTGCTCATTTTTGCTTATATCAGCCACGTAGGCAAAGCAACCTCCTAGAAATGTCCCAAAACCACCAAACAATGAGCTTACAATTGAGCAGCCAATGGTCAAATAAATGTTCAGTTTAAAGTAAGAAATTGCCAGCAGGCCACTTATGTACAGCAGAGCTCCAATCACAGGCATTATAATGGCAATCTTGCGTCCACCTCGGTCACTGTAAGCCACAAGTAGGATGGTGACAATAAAGGTGGGGATGGCAGAGAATAGGTCGGAGTAAAGGGACAAGAGAGATGCATGCTTTTGAACCTCCTGTAAGAAACACAGAAACAGATGCTTTAGTGAACATACAGATTTGAAGAAAAAAGGAGAATTGGGGCTTTTGATGGTTTGCCACAACAGGTGCTTTGTGCTTGTTGGGCACTGATGAATAAAAATGGCCTTTCCACTTAACTGGGCAGATTCTCACTTTAATGTTATAAAAATATAACTTATACAAAAAACAGCTTCAATGAAAATTGCAAGCAGCACTGCAATGCTTATTGATAACTGATAGATAATAGATAAACGTAATATATAAAGTCAGGAAAGCACTCTCAATTTAATACCAAGCATGTTTACCCATACACTGCCACAGAAAATAATGTGTCTCTTTAGGAAAACAGGTTTCTCTGTGTATTGTATAACTGGTTTTGTGCTATTTACTTGCCTTGTGATAGCTTGTCTCATTGCTGCTAGAGTTCTTCATACATCTAGTAACATTGTCGAACTCAGGGTAAGTGGTGTTGGTTATATCCTCCCAGAGCCGGCGATACACAAACTGTTGCATCAAAGGGAAGATGAGGAAACAAGAGAAGGCGTAAAGCCCAACAGCAGGCTCCACGAGGTAGAGACCCTTCATATTGTCACTGCACAAATCAAACAGAAAGTGGTACATGATAAATGTGTCCAATTCTATCCACTTTATTTATAGCACATTTGACAAACTAAGGCAGTGCTGCACATAATTAAATAAATTTAACACAATAAAAAAACATAATAAAACCCCCTACCCCAGTGATCCACAAAAGAGAGAGCAACTGTTACCAGGTTGCCATTAACATTATAAAATTCAATAGGTTGATGTTTTCAGAAGAACTATTGAGTAATTAAGTAATGCTTCTGCAGTTGTAAACAAAGGAATACAACAAGTAAGTAAGGCTTCAGCAATGGTAAACAAAGGAATACAACAGAAAGGCTACAACACATTATTCCAAACTCGACGCAAAATGCCTCACCTACCGTCTAAATGGCCCCTGTTAGTTAAATTGTGCTCCAGCATAGAAACATAGCTCCCTACACAGATGGGACTCTCTTATCAAGTATTTCCATGTTTCATAAATGCTCCGCCTCCCGCAAAACGCAATTGGCCCGCCCTCTTTAACCTAGACGTTTATTGGTCGAATTTAGCTGTCTGTCATCACTAAAAACCGGTAAGGACATTTTGTTTTTATTGGTAAAATGCCAGCGATCGATTTGTAATAATCTCTGTCTTATGCATCGTTAATATTTATAATTTCCACTGTAAAAAGATGGCTTTGTTGCTCTTCGGCTGATGGTAACAGTACAGTCTATGGGTAACACAGGGTTTATGGTGACACAGGGGTTTATGGTGACACGGTCCAAGGGGCGGAGCTTCACGTTGGACTGTACCATTTGGTCAAACACACCGGGAAGGATTTTGTTGTGACAGCAAAGTATCAACCCGGCGGGGGAAGACGGAAAGGTGAAATACGCTATTTCTCATGTCATGATCCAGCATTTGAATTGATTCTGAATGAACAAATATGCGCTTTTATGATGATAAAAATGACATTATTCTCAAACACGTTAGTTTACTTCAGGATACGTTGCTAGAGCTTATTTGGGCGTCCAGGTATCGTTTGAAGCTAACCAGTCTTAGCGCTCTCCGTGATTAACCAAACCAGCAGCCTAGGCAAGTGTTTTCTACGGTTTCCTACAGAAATTAGATTAAACTACTACTTTACATTTGGTAGGATGTCACCAGATGGTTTAGCAAAACACAGCAGTAGCCCTAAATCAGAGGATTAATGCTGGCGTTTAGCTTTTCCTCCTGCACTTGCTTCTAGTGTCGTGACTGGCTCTGCTAGGATGCAAGGGTATCTTTAATGCTCTGGCCTTAACGGCCTTTACCCATAAACTCTGTATGTATATATGTATATATGTATGTACATGTACATGTACATGTACATAGACAGCCCATGGGTAAAGGCTGTACAAATAAATATATGTATTTATACAGTCTGTGCCTTTACCAGAAATTACTAATCAATGGCGTGTTTCTGATTCATTGTCCGACGTATTAAAATTTGTGTGTAATAACTGGAAAGTATTTCGTAATCTTGCGTAACCCCCCAGTGTAATGTCACTGCAAAGTATCAATAAAGCTCAGATTAAAGTCTAACAGAGCTTCAGACAGAGCAGTGTCTACAATTAGCTTCACACCGACAGGGAATGTTGATGGCATCAGCTGCAAAGTAATAATTGCCACAGTGCCACTAATGCACAGACCAGTGCTGCTCTTGACAGCTTTAAGTGCAATATTACAAGTCTAGCATTAAAAGCCATAAATACAGCAGTCATATATGGTTTCAAAATTTCATTTCTCTGAGCATTCGTCCCAATACTAATGAACATACTTTTAATGATGCAATTGTCAATGTTATTTGATGATTATTTTTTCAGATCAGTGCATAGGTGTACCAGCTGGGAACAAAATGGCCTTCAGTAAGGGCTTTCGAATTTACCACAAACTGGATCCACCCCCCTACAGTGTCATTGTGGAGACCAGGGGCAGAGAAGAATGCCTGATGTTTGAGTCGGGGGCTGTGGCTGTTTTGTGTAAGTCGTTAAGGTTATTGCACTGTAATGATTTATGGGCTTATTTATATAAACATATTTAATTACAGACATTATAACACAGAGCTTGTTGTCATTTCTTTCTTAATCGTAACTAGATACATAATTTGTGAATAATGAACAAAAACTCATCTTTATTTGTTTCTGTTTTAGCTGCAGCAGAAAAAGAGGCAATTAAAAACACATATACCAGGATCCAGGATGCATATGGAATTTTGGGTGTCCTTCGATTAAATCTAGGTATGTGGTCATGTAAACTCTGCCCATTTTTTTGTCGGTCCTTTCTGTGTTCATTGTTCTAATCTGGGTGATGTTTTTACTACATACTCATGAGCTGCTTTTCCCTGCCCTTCTGCCTGGAAGGAAATTATATGATTGTAAAATATAAAGGCATGATGTTAACTAAATCTTAAGATTGTTTTTTGTATTTTGTCAGCACTGTGCAAAATAATGCTGTTATTACATAAGTGTTATTAGTTTTAAACCTCTCTCTTGCAGGTGACTCAATGCTCCACAGTCTGGTAGTGGTGTCTGGGTGCAGCTCAGTGGGAAAAGTCCAGGACTCTGAGGTTTTCCGAGTTACACAAACTGACTTCATCTCCCTAAACAATGACCCGGCCGATGAGGAGCGTATTGCAGAGGTGCGAAAGGTTCTCAACTCGGGACACTTTTACTTCGCCTGGTCTTCCACTGGAGTCAGTATGGACCTGAGCCTCAATGCACACCGCAGGATCCTGGAGGATACCACAGATAATCGCTTCTTCTGGTTGGTGAAAGCCATTCTTTTTCTTTTACTAGTGAATTATAACTCCTTTTAATTGTTTTTAAATGCTGTGATTTTTCTTTTCTACTAGGAACCAGTCCCTGCACTTGCATCTAAAGCACTATGGAGTAAACTGTGATGACTGGCTGTTGAGGTTGATGTGTGGAGGAGTAGAGATTAGGACCATTTATGCAGGCCACAAACAGGCCAAGGCCTGTATCTTCTCCCGCCTCAGCTCGGAGAGAGCTGGCACTCGCTTCAATGTGAGAGGAACCAACGATGATGGACAAGTTGCCAACTTTGTAGAAACTGAACAGGTCAGTTCAGTTCAGCTCATTTGACATCTTCTGTTTGTTCAGTTCTGTTTTGCATCAGTGTCTGCATTATACAGAAGGAGTATTAACCTTATTCCGCCCCACCAACTTTTGCCTCCAAATGTTACTAAACCACAAATTCTTTATGGTGTCACCTCCAGTTAATCGGGAATCTCATTCATTTCAATGGAGAATTGAAATGAATGCTAAAATATGATATAAAGTAGGTTGATTTGTGTAAAATGTTCTATATTCTTGTGCACCAACAAGTCAACAATGGACCGATTCTCTGGGAGTTTTTAAAATGGCTCTGTAGTCCGTTTAGAACTTATTTGCTGTCAAGATCGGCAGCCCCATGCAAAATAATACTTTTGGAATAAGGTGGATAGAGTGGGTTAACAAGAGTTCAGTTTTTCTGCTGACATTTCCCATGTCAGACTATTCTGTGGAAGAATTTCTTGGTGCTTCACTTCTCTTTTATCATTTCTTCTTCCTCTTGTTTACTGAAACATGAGTGCCTACTATTATGTTGCAATGTATAATGAAGCTAACCAGTCTTACCACTATAATGTTGATTATTAATACTTGTGGCAAATATGTTTTTTATTTAGGTTATTTTTCTGGACGACAAAGTGTCATCGTTCATTCAGATCCGTGGGTCTATTCCGCTCTTTTGGGAACAGCCTGGAATTCAGGTAACAGATATTACCTTTAATGCCCAAATTGGTATTGTTTAAAGATCTTAATTTTATGATAGATTTGTGAATATCATAACATCCCCTGTAAGATTCTGCAAGAAGTGTTGAACATAGAAATTGTAAAGTTTTATTGTCAAGTTGTAAGCCTGTTATTATAACATCCTTCAACACTGTGTCTAGAAAAAGTCCATTAAGGGTGTTTTGTTGCAACTGAATGAAAATCGGACCCCTAATGGCCTGGATGAGAACCCCCATCTGGTATAATAGGTTTAAATCTGCCTTTGCTGGTGTTGTTGCTGCTATACCACGCTTCTGTGCAATGCAGAGGTCAAACACAAGGCTTTGATTCAGATCGTAGTTCTCCATTTGATTTGCAGTAACATCAGTGTTACTCATGATTCAATTTACGGCATGAACTTAGACATCAGAAGTGCATAATAAATAAAGTTACTGGCCTGCCTGTGTCCTTGTACTGACATTGCACAGACTGGTGGACTGGATCAGATGTGGGGGAGAGTACTTATAGTTCTAGTGGTTGGTAAAGGCCATTCTTCTGTTTTCCTCAGCTCCCAGAGATCTTTGGTCAGGTGAGAACCTGGTCTGAAAACATCCCCCAAACCATAAAATGTATATGATCCTGATTTAAATTCAGCAATTGGTCAAACATTACATGAAAGGTGCTTAAAGGTATGTAACTTTTTTTTAGTGGGTCTGCCACCTGTTTATCTCCATGGAAATGCTATTGCTTTGTCTGAAATGTTCCACAGTATGGCATTAAACGGATCTGTCTCCATGGGGACAAGCAGGTGACACCACGAGGTCAATTTACAGGTGAGGTTAGTGGAGAGGCAATTTGGCTCAAAGTAAGAATGCAGGTTTTTCAAGGTACTTTTTTAGCAGTGAAAACACAAACAGAAAAGTACACAAAGTACCTTTTAAAATGTTATATTCAGTATCAGTTACTTCACAATTGAATTCACAAAAGCAATATTAGCAGTGGTATTTGGGATTGTTTTCAGACGGAAATGTAGTTCTCCTTCTTCAAATCATTGTTATAGTGCTTAGCCCTTGTTGCTAGTTGTGGCTCTGTAGTCTTCTCCTTGCTATTGAACATTCCCTGAAATGACTATTCAGATAAGTTTAGAATTAGCTTTTACGTTATTATTTGTCAAAATAGTTTTGGTAGTGTATAGAGGGATCATCTTAATCCCTATAATTAAATTTATAGGGCAGCAGTGTAGTGGAGTATTTAAAAGACAATTTCTAAGTTTGGGTAAGGTTGTTCCCGAGACCTTTTAGGCTGAAATGTGAGCAGGTTTTGTAACTCGAAGCGATTCTCTTACCATCAGGAAACTATTAAATATGCATAGTATAGACCATCACAACAATGGAGAAGGGAGCAAGTGACAAAATGGCAGCATGGGACAAAATACTATATGTAGTCTTGCCAAGAACAAGGTTGTTAAAATCACAAATGGCCAATGGAAGATTTCAGAACTATTAAAAGACTACTGAACAAAAGGCATGTGTAATAATGGGCAAGGCAAAGTGAAACGAGCACTGTCATAGTTGAACATGTACAGGTCTGCATGGTATTTTGAGGCTATTGTGCAACTACATTGTTTGACTCATGGTACATGGTTTAGAACAGAAAAGAAAATACATGGGAATACAAAATCTTGATATAGGGGGTGTCTGCTGCTGCTTAGTGTCTGATTTTCCTGTTTGCTCATGCTGTTTTCCTACTTCTTTGATGATTATCACCAATCTGTTCCCAGTTGGGTCTTAAATCATTTGTTCCACAGGTTTCTTGCCATCTGCATTGTCTGTTGTTAAGCTGCCCTGTGATTTGTTTTGCAAAGTGGACATCGTGACTTGCATGTTCTTTGTCTTTTCTGGCTGTCTCTGATCACTAGGTCGGCTCTCACCGAGTCAAACTGTCTAGAGGATTTGAGGCAAATGCACCAGCTTTTGAAAGGTACCTTAATAATATTGTAATCCTGTAATTGTTTATAAAAACCTGGCACTGTTTGTTTTTTGTTTTTTTTTTCAAAATGCCTCACATTAGTGGGTAGTTTGACCACTGGCTCTAAAAAGCAGTATTTAAGATCGGTGAAGGGCAGGCCAGGATAACTTTTTTGATCACCCATATCTTTAAGTCCCACCTTGATAACATTGCAACTGTCTCCATCGTTATCTACTACCAGAGCTGTCCGGGTAGTTGTATGACCATATTTGGGTAAACGGGAGAATATTATCATCTCATATCTATTTTGATTACATTTAAACAGGCTGTGATGATGAAATGGCATATCTTGTCAGACGATACACACATATTTAGTCTTGTTAGTAATTGTACGTGTAGGAACACACTGCTGGACATTGCTCCACTTAACATTCCATGGTTGGCAAGAACCACAAACACATACAGTTGAATAGTAATAATAATAATGTATGTTAATGTTTTGTTTTCAATTAATTTCACTTGTTAAAATTGTTAACATATTACACTGCTGTTATATTTAAAGATGCTTGAGCAGTTAAATGTGAATTTATTTGGACATTAGCTCTGTCATAAAGTTACCCTAAACAACAAGTTGTTTTTAAGAGGTTTTCATTATGCAAATATGTTTTTTTTTTATTTACATTTTTATCCTCTCCACACTTTTTCGTTACCAGACATTTCACCGCCCTTCGAAGATTATACGGCAAACAGGTCATCATTAACCTGCTGGGGAGCAAAGAGGGGGAACACATGCTCAGTAAAGCTTTTCAAGTGAGTTCAAGAATTTGTCCAAGACAGTGCTGGTAATCAACTATGATTAGCTAAAATACTTCTTCTTGTTTGTTTCTTCTGACAGAGCCATTTAAAAGCCTCTGAGCATGCTTCAGCGGTGAAGATGGTAAACTTTGATTACCATCAAAACGTCCGAGGAGGAAAAGCAGACAAATTACACAGTGTCCTCAAACCACAACTTAGCAAATTTATCGATGAGTGTGGCTTCTTTTACTACTCAGGCGAAACGGGGATTACCAGGTCAGAAAAGTTTTTATGTGGCATTTTTAAGCACCCGTTGAGGAGAGGTGCTGATTTTTCTATTAACATTTTTGGCTTTTCAGGACTCAGAGTGGGACCATGAGGACCAACTGTCTGGATTGTTTGGACAGAACCAACAGTGTCCAAGCTTTCTTTGGCCTTGAGGTAAAAGCAGCCATAGCCATATTAAACCATATTATTCTTTATTTATATTATTGCACAATGCCATACTATAAAAAAAAGTAATAATCCACGCACAACAGTGTTTTTATTCATTTCATTTCCTTAAAACTGTATTCCTTTGATTATTAGATGTTGCCAAAGCAGCTTGAGGAGATGGGTCTGACTGAAAAGCCGCAGCTGGTGGCCAGGTTCCAGGAAGTATTCCGGACTATGTGGTCTCAAAACGGAGACTCTGTCAGTAAAATCTATGCAGGCACTGGGGCACTGGACGGAAAGGCCAAGGTACACATTGTGACAATGAATGCAGCCCTGCTAGTGCGAAAGCCATGTAAATATGTGTTCATAATTATACAGACGCTAGCTGTGCACACTAAACAGTAATTATCTAAAGTTTGTGAGAATATGGTTGAACGCTTGGCTATGATTTTATGATGGCTTACTTACAGTAGCGTGCGGTGACTTTTATGAGTAAGCAAGCAGACTTGGGGTGGACATCAGTATTTAGTCAATAACAAATTAATAACGCCACTTTTTTACAAACTAATTGCAAATTAGTATATTTATTTTTCCTGACTTATTAAATGTATAATGAGCCATGTGTAATAGTCCTGTTATTACACCAACACTGTGGCTCCTTCATAAACACACAGGTCATAGACCAGACGTCTCCTACCAGACTGTGGCTCCTAGCTGCCCCAGCCGCTGTCCCTCTGCTGCTCCATCCAGATCCTCCGTTTCGCACAAACTACCCCTGAAACTAGCTCATGTGTTTGATTAAGTGACTGTCTGTATTTCTAACTAACATCTAATCTTTACAAACGAAGCTACAAACAATAACTTGGTGCTTAAAGAGATTTTTTTTAGACACTTGTGTTGAAAGTTGGCGCTGCTGTTGTCCTCTCCTGCTGCACATGCGCACCTACTAGATATCTCTCAGATGTCCGATTACCATGGATCTATAACATGGGTTTATGCAGTGCATGATGCAGCGCTTTTTGAGCTGGCTGTAGCCCTCAGTACGCATGCACAAGCCTCGTAAAAAAAGGAAGTAAAAGCGCATGTTGATAGTGTGCCACGCATGGAAGTATAATGGCACAGCATGGCCTCCGTAGCACAGGACAACAACACAAGTTAATGAGACATTTCGAAACCGCGGTTGCTGCAGTGTGCTCAGTGACCGTGAGGGTGTAGTAAAGGACACCGTGACTTCAACCATGCTTCAAACACTCAGAAGTGAGGGGGAAACGAGGTTATTTGGATATATTTGAAACTATTTAATTATACTTTTGACATGCAATGATTTAGATTTTATTGGACAAGCATTGATTGCCTTGATTGCCCTGACTGCACGCCACTGGCTTACTATGAATATGATACAGAATAGGGCTGCATGATTTTGGAAAAAAATCTAATTGCGCTCCATTATCATTTGAGAGGTACAATGAGAGTTTTCTATAAAAAATCTGGATATTTTGTTATTTGGTGACAATATTCTATTGTCTAAGAAATTGCAGCCTTTGTGATTTGATCTTATGTGGCCGTAATACAGAATCTTAATCTTAAATTTAAACCGTAGCATAAAGTTGTGCATGTAAAGCCTGTGAAGAATGTAAACATAAATAACAGATAGAGGTAGTGTTTTTGCATGGACATTTTATGTTCTGTGTGCTTCAGTTTTCTAACCTGTGTGTGCTGTCTCTCTCTGCTCTCTCTGGAACTTTGCTCCTGTGGTAAGTGAAAATATCAGGTGTCATTTTGAGTTGCCCCTCTCTGCCTGTGGGATTATTGTTTTGGGTTAAGTTTAAATCGTTCAAAAGCTCAGGGTTCACTAAAGCTCTTATTGTCATCTCATGATTTTTTGCTTGGGGTTGCTTGGTATAAGGCCTACACTACATCTATAGTACAAGTACATCCATAGTACAAGTACATCCAAATAAATTGTTGGTGAATGTATTACTACTGCAAATCTTTTCGCTTGACATACATTGCCAGTTAAAATTGGGGCCTAGCTTTATATTTATTAATACCTTGACTGTTCTGTTCTGTATAATAAGTTAAAATAAAATAAATGTTACCTTGTCTGGGATAAGTGACAACATATTTGCATTGCAGTGTTGATCTTCTGCTCTGGTTTCAAAAACTTCATTTCATCTTGGATTTCCCATTTTCTTATTGTTGCTTCTTTTCATTGGGGTGTTGCTATGTAATTTATTTAACATTTAACATGATGTTTTAATTTCAGGCCGGGAAGCTTAAAGATGGCGCACGCTCAGTTACCAGAACAATTCAGAACAACTTCTTTGACACGTCAAAGCAAGAGGCCATAGACATCCTCAGACTGGGTTCTACTCTTAACAGTGACTTGGCAGACAAGGCTCGAGCACTACTCACAACCTCCAGTCTTTATGGTAATTATTTACTTTTATTAGTTTCATGTGACTTATTTCAAATGTGTTAATATTCTTCCATTGACAGCAAAAATGTAGAAGGTTTTAGGTGTCTAATCCTGCTTCAAGTAGGACGGGTTGTGTCCCAGCTATATTACCTGACTCTGATGCTCTGTTTGGCATTATCTGCTCAAACACTGGTTAACCTGCCCTTCTCTCCCTTCTCTCCCCTTTTGCCTACAATCTTAGTCACTGAGCCGGTCTTACAATCAGGTATAGTAATTAGCCAACATAAACCAATGGGTGTCATCATTTTTTTTTTCTTTGTTTAGTTTTTTCATTGTATCAGTCACTCCCAATTCTGGTTTGACCCTTGCATGTCATCAACTCCCTAAAATAGTGTGTAATTTTCTATTTTTGTTAAAGCTATTATAAGGTAAGTCAGTTATAATTTTGACCTGGTTGGAATAGTCCTACTCTGTGTTTGCTTTATGTCTCCTCTTTTTTTATGTCTAGAAAAGATCTCATTGCCTTATTTTGTTTAGCGTCACCCCCTTTGATTCCCCACCACTCACAAATTGTATCTGCTCCAATTATTCATGCTATTCTCTGCTCCACAGCGTCCCCTAGAGTTTTGCTGGGGATGTGTCAGAGCTACCAGAAGTACACCAGGCCAAAGAAGATCCGAGTGTGTGTTGGTACCTGGAATGTGAATGGCGGTAAACAGTTTCGTAGCATTGCCTTTCGCAACCAGACTCTGAACGACTGGCTCCTAGATGCTCCCATGAAGGCGGGACTTCCTGACTTTCAAGGTATGCCATTATTTACATATTTTATAATGTTTTAAATATTATTCTGTAACAATATGTAAACTAGTGGTTCTCAGACTTTTACAACACTTCACCAAATATCCAGTTATACTGATACTACTCAAATAAACCTAAAACAAGGAAAAAAATGTGTAACAGATATCACTGTCTGTGTAATCCCTCAGTCGTCCAGATCCATAGCACAAGACGAAGTTTAAATCTGTCAACTGGACAAATCGTTGTAGGAGTGAAACTGTAACCAGCTGGAGACAATAGCTGTTTACAGTTTTAGTGTAGTTAACCCCTCCCTTCAGATAGTATAAGGCAATGTCCACCAGCAATCTGACCAGAACTGAGGAAGTGACTTAGATGAGCAGCGAAATGTCTTCACTCCTACAACGATTTGTCCAGTTGACAGATTTAAACTTAGTCTTGTGCAACAGATATCATTGTTAAAAAGGACAAAACGAGGACTTGTTCTAACTTGGAGCTACACTTAAATTTATAATTACACTAGAGCTAATCCAGTTATAAGAGCCAGACTTTAAAGTGAACAACATCTAAATACACTGCGCAGCACTTTTAGGACCACTCATTCAAAATAAATTTGAATATAAATTTTTCTTTTCCTCTTTATAGACAGCAAGGCAAACCCCATAGACATTTTTGCCATCGGTTTTGAGGAAATGGTTGAACTGAATGCTGGGAACATCGTCAGTGCCAGGCATGTGAATGTGCTAAATTCCTCTTTGAGATAACTGACCTGTGTCTATGAGCATAGGACAAACCTTTCCAGGAGCTACACAGAGACTGTTGCCTTTTTATTACTGAGCAATTTGGCAACACTACTGCATACGACAGTTTGTACTACATTTTATTTTGCAAACATGGAGGCAGAGTGTGTTCTTCAGTGGCCCAGACCCATATTTTGCTAAAGGTCATATTCAAGCTTTTTGAACTACTTGTTGGACACAATTTTCACCTTATTGGTATTTCACAGTTTAGAGCTTTAAATAATTTTTGCTTTCTGACTGCTTGTGCAAATGAGACTAAATTCAGTAGCTGCTGCATGCTTTAAAGTTGATATACGTCTTAGCAAAGAGAATTTTAACGCTGAAATTAACAGTTTAGTTTAAGAATAATTTATAAATATTTACCCATGTTTTAGTAGAGGAAAAGAACATTTTATTGTTTTATTATATTTACTGTACTTAACCCAATGTTAATGCTAATTTGTTTCTTCACCAGTACTACAAATCAAAAACTCTGGGCGGCAGAGCTACAGAAGAATATCTCCCGGGACCATAAATACGTGCTGCTGGCCTCAGAGCAGCTGGTTGGCGTGTGTTTGTTTGTATTCATCCGCCCACAGCATGCACCTTACATCAGGTATCACAACAGGGCATACACTATTTGTTTATTGCACTACAGTGTGCTAATTTGTATATATTCTATTCAGCATTGTTATGAATTGTTTCTGTTATCTAGGGATGTTGCCGTTGATACTGTAAAAACTGGAATGGGTGGGGCCACAGGTAATAAAGGTGGTGTGGCCATCCGCCTGCTGTTTCACACCACCAGCATCTGCTTCCTCTGTTCCCACTTCGCTGCTGGACAATCACAGGTTAAAGAGAGGAACGATGACTACAATGAAATCTCTCGCAAACTCAGCTTCCCCATGGTACAAAAATACGATTCAAAGATATGATTTATAACAATAATACAGTTGCTTAATTAAAACTGTATTATGTATTATTATAACCAGGGTCGGTTGCTGGATTCACATGACTATGTCTTCTGGTGTGGAGACTTTAACTATCGCATCAACCTGCCTAATGAAGAGGTCAAAGACCTCATCAAACAGCAGAACTGGGATGCTCTGACTGCCGGGGACCAACTGGTTGAACAGAAAAATGCTGGATTGGTGAGTTTAAGTTTCACACCACATTTTGGACATAAATATCCTTATTGCTGTATTCAGGATGGGGCGATAAACTGATTTATATATTGAATATTTAAAGAGAAACAAAAGGAAAAGTGTATATATATTTTTTGCTGCAGTATAACACACTGGACACTTTTATGATACATTCTTTGGTAATTCGCTATTTTTAGAACAACAGAAACATCACGCATCACCTTTTAAATATCAAAATTATTTGTGCATATGTGTTTAATGTAGCAAGAACATAATAATTTAAGATAAGACTAATGACCCTTTCATTGTGTTTCAGGTTTTCAAAGAGTTCATTGAGGGAAAATTGGATTTTGCGCCAACCTATAAGTATGACCTGTTCTCTGAGGACTATGACACCAGTGAGAAGTGTCGCACACCGGCCTGGACTGACCGCATACTATGGAAGAGGAGGAAATGGAACTTTGACCAAACTGGTGAGTAACGTCTATCTTTTTATGATCATATTTTGTAGGATGTATTCTACGATGTTTGTATGAGTGCTAACAGTGGTTCATGTTTTTCAGCTGAAGAGATGAATGTAGTGGGAGCAGCATCTGTCTCTGGCGAATGTGAAGATGATCCGGATCAACCCTGGAGCCCTGGGACGCTCAAATACTACGGCAGAGCAGAGTTGAAGACTTCAGATCATAGGTGACTGTTTATGTGTTTTAGTAGATGATGAACACTAATCCTTGTGAAACCTGGTGTATAGGAAAACTACAGCTATGCCAGATGGTATTTTCTTTTTCCTCACTGAGCGATCAGTGGTTTAATGTCTTTTGTTTTATGGACGTAGAATAGATGTACCTTTTTAAACATACTTCAGTTTAGCTACCCCAGTATCCACAGCATTATTACCTCACTTGACTGTAGACATGTCGACAAAAAAGCCCCAAACCAAATGATCAGTTCATTTACAATTACCCGAACTCCCCTTGCTATGTGCTTACCTGCCTTTAGGCCTGTGGTTGCTCTGATAGACGTGGATATCCTGGAAGTGGATCCTGAGGCGAGGCACCAGGTTTACAAAGACGTCATTGCCCTTCAAGGACCTCCGGATGGCACCATCCTAGTTTCACTCTGCTCCTCTGGCCCGGACGACTACTTTGATGATGCTCTCATTGACGAGTTGCTGGACAAGTTTGCTAATTTTGGTGAGGTCATCCTGATAAGGTGAGTCTGACATTTCAGCAATGAAACACTTCCTACATGTTAATGAAGTCATTGTGATCTGGCCATTATTGTTTGTCCTTTTTTAGATTTGTCGAGGGGAAGATGTGGGTGACTTTCCTGGAAGGTTACTCTGCTCTTGCTGCTCTGTCTCTTAGTGCTTCCTCTGTAAATATGTCTATTTTCAATTTATTTACGCACGTGTTGTCCACATGTCCAGCTCCTGTCTTATTCAGTGTATGCTGTTGACACTGTAGGTCATGGGTAAAGTGATTGATATTCGTCTGAAGAGTCCGGGTTGGATCAAGAGTCTGGAGGAGGAGATGAGTGTGGAGAGGATCTGTGGTAGTATCCCCACATCCGCCAGCTCCACTCTGCTCGCTGAGGACACCGACATGGGCGAGGATGAGTTTGATATGGAGGGTGAGGATGGATGACAAAACTAAGTATAAACAATAAATACAACAAAAATGAGGAGTAGCTATTTAAACCAATCACACAAATCCTTACTCTAACGTGAAGCATGGATGGGTGCCAACTCTCAGTCAATTCTAGAAATTCTTACTGCTCTTTCTTCCATGTTCAATCAATAAAATACCTAATTAGTAGATGCAGAAAGCACACTACAGTTTGATTTTGTTTTAAACTGCTGTTTTCACAATATACAGTTGCAAGAAAAAGTATGTGAACCCTTTGGGATTATGTGGAGTTTTGCATGAATTGGTCATAAAATGTGCTCTGAACTTCAAAGTCACAACAATAGAAAAACACAGTCTGTTAAAAAAATAATACTACACAAACATGTTTTTATGTATTTATTGAACATAACATGTAAACATTCACAGTGCAGGGTGGAAAAAGTATGTGAACCTTTGGACTTAATAACTGGTTGACCCTCCTTTGGCAGCAATAACCTCAACCAAACGTTTCCTGTAGTTGCAGATCAGACCTGCACAACGATCTGGTGTAATTTTGGACCACTCCTCTTCACAAAACTGTTTCAGTGTAGCAATATTCTTGGGATGTCTGGTGTGAATCGCTCTCTTAAGGTCATGCCACAGCATTTCAATTAGGTTGAGGTCAGGACTCTGACTGGGCCACTCCAGAAGGCATATTTTGTTCTGTTGAAGCCATTCTTTTGTGGAATTACTGTATGCTTTGGGTCATTGTCCTGTTGCATCACCCATCCTCTGCGGAGCTTCAGTTGGCGGACAGATGATCTTAAGTTTTCCTGCAAAATGTCTTGATAAACTCTGGAATTCATTTTTCCAAACCATGATGCTCCCTCCGCCATGTTTTAACAGTGGGGATAAGGTTTTGATGTTGGTGTGCTGTGCCTTTTTTTTCTCCACACAGTGTTGTGTGTTTTTTCCAAACAACT